>NW_027019299.1:944526-1002303 GCF_013076305.1 Rhopilema esculentum
ACTTATACTTATGCTACCTTCTTACTGTACTTATACTTATGCTACCCTCTTACTGCACTTATACTTATGCTACCATCTTACTGCACTTAGACTTATGCTACCTTCTTACTGCACTTATACTTATGCTACCATCTTACTGCACTTAGACTTATGCTACCTTCTTACTGTACTTATACTTATGCTACCCTCTTACTGCACTTAGACTTATGCTACCTTCTTACTGTACTTATACTTATGCTACCATCTTACTGCACTAAGACTTATGCTACCCTCTTACTGCACTTAGAGTTATGCTACCTTCTTACTGCATTTATACTTATGCTACCCTCTTACTGCACTTAGACTTATGCTACCTTCTTACTGCACTTGGACTTATGCTACCATCTTACTGCACTTACTTACTGCCTCTTACTGCACTTAGACTTGTGATACTTTCTTACTGCACTTGGACTTATGCTACCATCTTACTGCACTTAGACTTATGCTACCTTCTTACTGCATTTATACTTATGCTACCCTCTTACTGCACTTAGACTTGTGATACTTTCTTACTGCACTTGGACTTATGCTACCATCTTACTGTACTTATACTTATGCTACCATCTTACTGCACTTAGACTTATGCTACCCTCTTACTGCACTTAGAGTTATGCTACCTTCTTACTGCATTTATACTTATGCTACCCTCTTACTGCACTTAGACTTGTGATACTTTCTTACTGCACTTGGACTTATGCTACCATCTTACTGCACTTAGACTTATGCTACCTTCTTACTGCACTTAGACTTCTTCAGTATAAAAAGCCTCATATTTCTTCAATTTTTGTCACAGCAAGTCGACGCATATTCATCTCCTGACTGATTGCCCTATTTCATGCAATTTTATGTGCACGCTCTTCCCCCTTTGTTGAAAACGATTGTCCTTTCAGGGTTTGGACTTTCTTTCATCTCCAAGTGCCGTTCAAACAACCCCAACACCGTCCTCGTTTCAAGCCGGCCTCGCTCCTACTGGATTTTCGCAAACAATTAGTCCACCTTTAGCAAATCAAAATACTTTAGCTGCAAATCCAGTCAGATCATCGGTAAGTCTTTTTAGAAAATTCTTTCAAAAGAAGCTTCAGTAAGTAATTATATTGTTTACATTTACCTTCTATATGTATCTTGTTCTAATGACTAATGAAAATTTCAGTTTACCGGTCTCTCAAAGTGATCGATGCCGTTTAGGCAGACCTGTACACACTTTTGGTGTATAAAACAGGACTGTTCTACGTGTTGAGCTCCGGTCCTAATCAGCAGTTGTCTGATAATCGCATTTAGCCTGAACCTCGGAATAGAGACTTAGAACTGTCCTGTTCTATACACCGTTGTTCTAATGAGAAGGAAACAAGCGAGTATATTTCAGTTATTATATGACAAAATTCATCATAATCCCAAGCTTATTACAAAACAAAGTATCAATGGTCCAACTTCTAGGCCAATGATTGTTCTTTTGAAAAATTCACTAAAGGTGGAAGGGACCTAACATTTGCCGGACAGTGTATATGGTTTAGTGACATCGTAAAGTCTCAAAAGCTAAGGTGTCTAACTATGTAGGGTAAACGTTGAAGTTACTGGTTAGGTATCCATCCTGCGTCTCTCTTACAATGTTTGCCATAGAAATGAGAAACCTAATTCTTTTCAGTTTTAGATTAAAATGTATTTATGTTATGAAAATATTTCATAACTTGGTCACGTGATTGACGAAGCCCTCTTCTTTACTTAGACATCTTATGTTTCCACTGGTTGCGACAAGCCCCAGGGGATTGTACTCATAACTGTATTCACAATTACTTTCTTGTATATCAAGGAGCGAAAGATATTGACTACCCCATGGCCAATTAGGCAACTAAAGCCTGAGCACCCCTATTCTAAAAATATTTGAGTACCCCCCTGGCGACAAGCTTAATAAAAGTCTGCATTCAAGCTAATATTGTTTTGCGTGGGTTTAGTGCTCTTCTTGCTTATGGATGTCGGCCTCACTGTTAGTACAGGTTGCCTTTAATCATCAAATGCACTTCACTTTTTCATTGCCTTTCAAGAGTGCTCTTTATTTTACATTTGCATTGATCTCAACGCCATATCAGCAATCAAACTTTAATGGAATCACATAACTGTACAATCTAAGTGCAAATTGGAATTTGCTTTATGCCTTGTTTTATAAACTTTCGCGATGATCAAGATTAGTTTTAAACAGTGTGTTGTTTCAACAAAGTTGTCGTCGCAGTCTGTTATGAGAACCAGAAATTTTGTTTTCAAACATAATACCGTATTTCCTCCAACAAGCACCTATCCTCGAAAAGCGCTGCCCGCGAAAAGGCGCCAACCCATTTAACTTAGAGCCTCATTTTGAAAAAAATTTCAAGTTTTAAATAAAAATTTAATTAGCTGTCTGTTATATTTACTTTTTGCCTTGAATAATTGAATTAGCACTTTGATAAATTCACTTATATTGTCAATCTAATGTAAGCTAGGCCATATACCCAGTTAACACCATAAGTTTCTTCTAAAGGGAGTATCACCCAAGGAGAAGACCTCAATGTGGAGCAATACTGGCTTGGATATCAGTCTTGACACACTTAGTCCTATTTCTGCGAAGGACAAGCCTATACAGCCAAGCATGAATCAAATGACCAATCAACAGGCCGCAGTTGGTCACATGACAATGAACGCACCAATAGGAATGCAGCCTTCAAGCATGGGTTCTTTGAATGCCGGTATATCAAACATGGTAATTGGCTCCGGAATGACGCGACCCGGACAAACAGGACAGATGCAGCAACCCATGAGCTATCCCCAAATGGGTGGCCAGATGATTGGTTCACAGATAGGGGGGATGATGGGTAGCCAGCCGATGGTCAGCCAGCCGATGGTCAGCCAGCCGATGGTCAGCCAGCCGATGGGCAGTCAGCCGATGGGCGGTCAGTCGATGGGCCAAATGAGGTCGCAACAAATGACTTTTGGAATGCAAGGCTCGAACATGGCAGGTATGGCCAACCAAGGTATGTTAGGCAATCAAAATATGGGAATGCAGTTCGGCTACCAACAAATGGGCATGGGCATGCAAATGCCAGCGCAATATCAAACTCCGATGCAAGGGACAATGGGACAATTCAGATCTTAATTTAATTCTCTGCTGCTACAGCTCCTTTCGGCCAAAATTTCTCCATGGGACAAGTGCTGCAGCCCCGCAACATTCGTCAAGCGAGAAATTATGCTTTTTAGTCTTCTTCGTTACTTATTTGGTTTATTTGATGATATCAAATGCCTTAGTCACGATAGAATATTCAGTGCATCCCATTTTCAGTGGGGTCTCTGTTGCGAGACCTCTTCGTCCTTTATATGATTTGCCTTTTGCTCCAATGTAGTATCTAAAGCAGCCAACCCTGTTATTTTGTACATGATTCTTCTCATTGTAAATTGATATTTTCTAAAATTGATGTTCTTGGTTAATATAAGATATCAAGGATCCAGACTTTGTGTTTCTCTAAGCTGTGTCGCCTCCCTGTGTCGCCTCCCTGTGTCGCCTCCCTGTGTCGCCTCCCTGTGTCGCCTCCCTGTGTCGCCTCCCTGTGTCAAGGGTACTAATATTACGGGTATATTGTTCCTAGATTTTGTATTAAAAGCGTAGTCACCTAGGCGGAAAGTTTATTTTTAAGTAGTATATGTATTTTCAAATCTTCGGTTGTACGAAATTAATGTCGGTATTATTGGGTGATTGTTCATCCGGACACGGACTTAAATCCGGATCATCGCTTATTAATGCCGCAAAAATTTCTGCCATGCATTAAGTAGCAAACTTTTAGACAAAAATGTATCAAACTTTTAGACATCTGGACATTCAAGAAATTGTCAAACACGACATTTTAAAGTCAGAGCTCTCATTCGGGATAGATTGACTTTTCTGTAGACTGATTTTAGACTTTTGCAAATCAGGGGAATGTTATTTTTGAGTTTGTGGTGTTATTTTGATATGATATCGCACAATACCTTCAAAACATCGCACAAATCATTACAAAAATAAATGAAGAAATTATTGCAAAAGGTTCTGCAAAAATCATTGCAAAAACCCGTGCAAAATCAAGGGAAAGTCTCTATTAGCAATATCATCAAGAACCGCCCACAAAGCAGTGCTGAGGCTTTGGCCGACTGTAAGCCACCCTACAGAGTTGCAGTTAAAATGTAGTAAAATTGTCTTTAATAACTTGTTGAGTATATTTGTGCATTGCTTATCCTGTACAACCACCATTATTATTTTTTGTTATTTTTTGTTTTTGTTAAGAGTTTGGAAACTAAGATGGTAGAAATGAGAAAATTAATTTTTAAACTACATTATTCTTTTTAACGGTGTCGCGTTACCATGCTAGGTGAAATATTCTTGTTTTGAATACTTGGTTTTCAGTAGGGGTGGAAAAGGCAACAGAGGCCAAGTGTCGAAATGACATCTAAAGTGGCCTAGCGCCTTCTAGAAAACGCTGGCACTGGAGGGCCAAGTTTCATCTGCAGTCGTTGTGGTTTGCTTGAAAAATTTGCTGTTATGTGCAAGTTTTTGTGTATAAGAAGTCTGGTCAAACGTGAAAATGTCAATTTTTGAAGTAACAAAGCCTTGAAAAACTTAAAACACATTAAGGTGCAATGTAACCAATTTTACACGTTATTTTCAATTTCCACGTAAAGCATCGAACTAAACTCGTGCCTGCATTACCCAAGTCCTACATAAAACGTTTCAACGGAGGTTTGGGGATTCTAATCGATGGAATACAAAACGGCTGTTTTAGGCATTCGCCACCTGGAAGCCTTTTTCCAGTCAGTGGGGATGGGCTTGAACACTCCTTAAAATGTAATTGTCTATGATTCCTGTTTGTATACACCTTACTGGACAACTATTTCTATTACTTTTGTAGTTATTTGTATGCATAAAATGTATGTATGAAATATTAAGATAAACAAACTGAGCGTAAAACTGACATCAACAGCAATTTGTCCCAGGGCCACAGGTGCCAGGGCCCCAGCGGAGGCGAAATACCGGAAGCGTTCGTCACCAATATTCATTGCGAGTGGTGGGAAGGTTACTCTCTGGTTTCCAGTGGTGAAAAACAGATTTCTATATTCTACAAGGCAGGTGGCAGTTTGTAAGTATACCCGTTCTATTAATTTTTTTCTTGCCGATTAGCTGCCGTTTTTTTTCCAGCTTCATTAAATATTTATAGGTTTTTTAATTGCTAATTCCCTTGCATAGGAAGCCTTGCAAAGGAGGCACAAAACGGCAGAGAAATGGGTTGGCCTCGTAAGACTTTTTGGCCTGAGTGATTTTTGGGGCTGGTTATCTTTGTTTTGAACTTGCGGAAGAGTGCAAAATGTAGAGCTTTCGTGTTCTTTATTTTTCACACTGTATCTCTTCTTGGTTAAGAAATATTTACATTTCTGGTGAATTTTCTTCATGCTGGACTGCCCTTAACGAACAGTCTCCGTCTGCCATCCCCTGGACGGGCAAAGAAGAAACCAAATTGAATTTCGAACATTCAAACTCGTACAACTTTTCAAGGCACTAATTTTTCTTGCATTTAATCCAAACGAATTTTCAGTTCTTCGTGAAACCTGTTCACGAGCCCCTCCCATAAAGACGTCAAATATCTCGTTTGTGTTGTATTACATTTTACAGCTCACAATAAGTTTTGTCTTCGAGGCTAAGCGTATCAAAAACTTTTGTTCTGTCCGGATGCGAACAGTAATAGAATGCCACAGAAATTTTGAAGCCTTGCATGGTATTTGCTTCGGTTTGTGCCTGCTCCTATAGAGGGTTAAATGATTGAAAGACCTTGATAAATTAGACAAAAGTTCAATTAGGTACTTATGAACCCAGTTATGCATTTGATATTTTCTGCTGAATTAGTTTCATTGTGCCAAGTTGTTTGTTTCTGTAATGTGACAATCAATGGAATCTGTGTTCATCTGGCAACCAAAGGCTGATATCATGCATGAAATTGCTTAGCCTTTCAGCGGGACTTCAGCAGGCAGGTCATGATATCAGTTGATGGTCTTAAACACTGGAAGGTAATCTAGCAAGTCCCCACCCAGTGTTGCTGCCCCCTGGCCCTTGCAAACTTGTGCCCTTTTTCTTGGCTCTTTGCCCTAATGATCCTGCTAAAAACTGGGGAATGCACCCCCCCCCCTCCATGGTGCCACCATTTGTTAAGCTGCCCTCCAACCACCTGTTTCAATGAGTGGTTTCCTATCAAGTTATCATGTGATTTCTCTAGTAGCTGGCCAATTATAGTCAATGGAATTTAATAAGTATTAATTTTTAGGTCCAAACTTGATTTGGTTGATTTGATTTACCTCACTCATTTGGTTGCTTGGAAAGCTTTTTTAATTAGATATCTTAGCAGCATATCCAATTAACTTTTATCTAGTATTTATTCTGATCCTTGTTATTTAGACTTTAAACTGTTTAGCTCTAGCCTGACTGGTTTAGTCTAAGGGAAGCCATCTTTAATTGCTCAGAATGTTTAGGAGGGCAGGGTTTTTATGTGTAACCATTGAAAAGTAACCATATTGAGTTTTTTGGCACTATTTCCTATTTAGATCTTCTAAGTAGACATTCTTTGCGTTAAAGGCTTATGGATTATGTAAAACGTGATACCAACTAAGAGGCAATAGCCCTACAGAAAGCTGCATTTGGTTTCTGTAAACCAGTCTTTCAGTCAATCTATCTTTGATTTGGGGTATTTTAATGCCAATATGGGGTAGTGGTAAAACCAGTGGCGAAGCCGGAGGGCAGGCTTGTCAGGCTCAGCCTGACCAATAATTTTCAGCAATATGTTTTTTCCATATTAGAAAAAATATCTCAAAGAACGAAAAATATTCATTCTTTGCATGCCTCTCTATGATCTTCAGATGTTCACTATTCTCTTGTGGAGCCCATCATGGAGCCTTTCATTTACTGAGCAGTGGTTCACTTCTGATTATGATTATGGCCAAGGTCAGGCTCTCAGAAATTTGCTTGACCAACGTCATCATTTTCACTAAATGGAGCTAGGTGATTGACCAGAAGTTTCATGTGGACTTATTGTTTGTGACATTTTGGTCAGGCTATTTCGGAATGTTTTGCAATTCACTTCAATGCACATTTAGTCAAAAAGTTGTTATGGCTTGTAAACCTGAAGCGAAGCGTGAGTTAACCGTGGTTCAAATTTGTGATACTTTTACTGTAATTCTCAAAGAGGGAAGTCAATGTATAGGCATGGAAGCATTTCCAGTGCAAGTTCGTTTCTCTCATTTGTCTGTGAAACTTTCTGGTGTTAGGCTATCAATCAATCAGAATGGGAAGATAGGCCCTAGTCTAGTCTAGAAAATGCACTCAGATGACACAGAGGGAAGTATTGTAAGAAGAATGCCAGGAACGACTATATTGTACAGGCCCTCAGAGAACATCATTTATGTGAAAAGGAACTTTGTTGATATATTTGCTACCTGTCAAATTTATCATGGTAAAATATGCTGCTCATTCAAAGTGAATTTTATCAATATTCTTACGTTTTTTGGACCTTCTTTGTGTGCTGATCATGTTTGACACGTAGCTATGATGTGTTACTACACTGCAGTGTACTGATTTTGAACATTTCACAATAACATTTATTTTGTTAATTTAAGTTAATGTGTGGAAGTATCAACTTAAACAGTGTGAATAGTATGTTGTTGACTAATGAATCATCACAAATAGAAGGCATCTTTTTTGTACTGTACTTGTTAAAAACCAGGGGGAAGAATCATGAAAATAAAAAAAATATTTCTGTGTGATTTTCTGGGTTTTATTTCTTGCTTGCTTGCAAATGATGAAATTGGTGTACTGGCTGATAATCAGAAGTCGATCATTCTGCAAATTTTACTTGCTTTTGGTTGCCTTTTGATGTTACTATATGAACTTTTACATGGAGTTTTTTGACCATCACAAAAAGAACTAGATTTGTTGGAAAATTGTTCAGATTCCCTATGGTTGATTCACCATGAATAAGATTTCACAAATTAGAAGTGGAGGTTTTATTTTTGGGCGTGGTAAAAAAGGGTGTGACATATCCGTATCTGAGCCTGACCATCCCACCAAACCTGGCTTCGCCACTGGGTAAAACTATTTTCATTACAGGCAGAAATTGAGCATTTTTGGTTGTGGGGCAAGCACAGTGAATTTTCCAAAATTATTAGCAGCCTTTTCTATTTTCTTTACAAAATATGAGCATAGGGGGGTTAGCTGCTCCATCCCTTTAGTTTCCGGTACTGATTAACAACAAAATTGAAGATGTCTTATATTCCATGGGGGCAAATGGCAGTTGTCCAGATAATACTGGGATGCCTGTGAAATAAAAGATTAAAAACTGAATAATGTTTTAAACAAAGCTTGGCCACAAAGCTGCTTAATGTCCAACAGGTATGCACCTTCACTTTGTAAAATCAAATCACCCTATTTGATAATTGCTAGGAGCAAGCAAGTTTAGCTGAACATTACAGCTTCCCATTTACAAGATGTTTATTAAAGAAACATTGACCAAAATTTATTTTGTAATTTATTGGTTTTTACTTGTAAGCACACTAACTGGAAACATTCAGTTGTATAAATCTTCTGTGGATAAACTTCTTCAAAAAAAATTTCAATATTCTATGAGGCAGATCTATAGAGTTTTCTAAATATTTCGTTCAGTAGGTGTTGACTCATTGGGTCGGGAGATTTGAACCCCTCTGTGGAGCTTTTTCGGGACATCAGTCCCAACCCCCCAGGCAGCTTTTTAATGTAAAGCATTTCAGGAAAACTAAAACGAAGGGCAGTATCTCTTATCAGTTTATGTGATGGAAGGCAAATCAAAAGAGATACTTCTTGCATTGAGGGCTTGATGATTGGTGATTCAAATCAAAAGAGATTGATGATTGGTAAGACAATAAAACAATCTCCTGTTTTCTTTTCTTTAAATTTGTATGGAAAGACAATGAGGTCTAGAAATTTTATCGTTTTCCCTGTTTTGAATTTGTTGTGAAAGTGCAAATACCAGAAGCAATTTTAGTTTAATTTTAAAAAAGCAATAGTGGAAACTTTTGAGATCGGAAACAAAGGGCAATTAGAGATATGATGAAGATATATTCAAAAACTGACAATGATGATGATAATGATGATAAAATGAATACAAGATTTTAATTTGCAATCACATAATATAAAGGTTACGCTATGCAAATTCTCAAACCTTTTAATTCTCAAACGCAAATCCAAAAAATTTCGTCTTGTTTAAAATTTAGTCGAAGAAAAATTCGTCAACAAAACGTTTGTCCAAAATTTGGTCAAGGCGAAATTTCTCTAGGTTAATGTAATTGATTCTGCTACAACCACAGACACCTAGCGCTGAGTTGTTTGGATAAAGGTTTTTGAATGAGCAAAATTGGGTGTTGGCGAAGTCTAATTAAATCTGGAGGAGTTTATTTGGTTAACTTGCATTTATGAACATCTTTCTTGGTGAAAACAAGCCAAAATAACGATAATGAACCTTGCTGTTTGAGACCATATGTTGTTCGTTAATCCTAGTTAAAATATTTGAGAATGTCATGTTTCCTTTATAGACTGTTATGGTAATCTGACTGTTATTTTAAGCAATATTTTTCCTGGATTTTCGCAAATGTAATTTTTCGGCAAAGTAAGCGTTGAGCTTGTTTCAGAGATTTTGGTTTCCACGTTACAAACCAGGTAAATAAAGATTTAGTAATTTGCTAAAGCTCGGTGTAGGGATCGATTGTATTACCGTTTTTAATTTAAAAAAGCGAATGTAAACAAACACACAAAAATTACAGACATTCTCAGTAATTGCACCCGAAATGATATAAGATTTTAAGAAAAGTGAAAAATGAATACAGCTTTTGAAATTTTAATTTTTCTTGGATTCATTTTAGCAGTGTTTTTAGGCAAACTTTATAAGTTTCCCATTTGAAGAATCTGAGTGTATATTGGGAAATTTGATCTTCAATTCATAGATGGTTCTCCGTCCAAACGACTAATTTTACGACAGGACTAAGCACAACCAACAACTCTTTTTTATCTGATTATCTCTTTATCAATTTATTTATGTTTCGGGGGACTATACTTTTTGTATGTATCCGTACCATTCTCTTCCTTTTGAAATGAACCACGTTTGTTAGAATAAACTTGTGAATGGGTTATCATTGGGAAATCTTTAATTTCGACTTTGCTAGAGTCAACGATAAGATTTCAGGTACCCTTTATTTCGAAGAAGATTATATTTCACATTATCGCTTTAGAGACTTCTACCTTTAACCCTATAACGAAAGCTTTGTAATCGCTAGCAGATCGTATAAAAGGGGTGTGTCTTCAAAACAAATGCTTTTATTCTCTGTTCTTGGCCAAGGTTGCTCTGTTTGTATTTTGTGTTGTTCTGTTGATAAGAAGAGCCCTAAAATCAAATATTGCCTAGGCCTGCCTCGCTTCCACTCAAGCACTTTTTGATCACGCAGAGGTACCCATCTCCGATTTCGCCAGAGGCAACCAAGTCACACTGTCACAACTGGTGTTTTTCTTTTGCTGCATTTCGCTATATTGCAAGTCTTTTATATATAGTTCAGAGTAATTGTTGATTGTTCTTTCAATCCACCAACGATCTGAGCATGCAGACCGTTGGAGATAAGGGGGTTGTGATGAGTGATAGGGGAGTTCTGAAAAACTGGTATATGATGGCCAAAAATTCCTTTATTTGTTTAAACCATTTGTTTTCGGCAACATGTCTGTATTGACTCGCAACATCGCAATTTCGATGGAATAATCTAACTAAGAAATAAACTTTCGCAGGTGTCTCTTCGATCACAGCAAAGATGGTTGCCGGAAAACTTCGAGTCCGTGTTGTTAATGCAGCTAAATTGAAAAACATGGAACGCTTTCAAAAGAGCGATCCATACTGCTTGGTAGAGTGTGGAAAAGAATCAAGGAAAACGAAAGCTATTGATAACAACTTGAATCCAACATGGAATGAAGACTTTGTGGTGGATGTTGCCGATGGGGTGGAGACACTGGCACTTTCAATATGGGACAAAAACACACTTACAAAGGACAATTTTATGGGATTCACATACGCATCATTTGTTGATTGCCCAAAAGATAAAGAGACACAGAAGGTGAGAAGCGGATTCGTATAGATTCGTTTGACAGGTTGCCTGATAGGTTAGAGAACATTCTGTGGAAGGGGATGTTTCCCTTGAGTTATCTGCCATTTTAGAGATAGAACTAAAAAAAGCAAATTTTTATATTGCTCAGATCTTAGGCTTTGAAATTATGCCTTACAATGTCCTTAGCAATGTGGTTTCAAATAAACAACCCAAAATTCAAATGCTTACGACAGTTATTTCCCTTGCGTTGTTTGTGTCACATATCAAGATTGGTTATATCTTATAAGGCCATAGAGATAGGAATAAACAGCATTCCTAGCTTGATGTATCTAACATTGCTGCTCCTTATGTCAGCAGTAACTGAAGATATGCGCTGCAAGTGGTTCATGCAATTCCAGTATTCAGAATATGTATGCTCCACTCCTGCGTCGCTTCGTACAAATTAAAATGATAGGAGAAATTAGGATTGGATCGGAGGCTACCGTAAGAATAAAGGTGAATGTAGGGAAGGGAACACATTTTAGCGTTCCCTTTGGTTTTACTAGAGTAAGAGCTCCTTTTGTAGTTTTATAATTAGGCCGTGAGCTATTTTTATGGCAGAAATCGTATTTATAATAGACTCGACCGAATAGATTGGATAGGTCAAAGAGTCTTTTGAAGATTAAAGAACTTTTTGTGAAGCTTTTCTATTGAATTGAATTGAATTGAGACAGGATTGTTTTGCAAATTCAGGACATTCGTTGCAAGCTTTTTCATCTGTAATTTTGATTTTCTTCTTTTTCGTGTTACTTGTAAATTTAGATTCGAAATTTCCCGCAAGACCCGTTGTTCTCGAGAATCCACAGAGAAAAAGACTCCTTCCTCACTTTTTAAAATGAGTTTTAAGATGGACATTTACTTTCTAGAGAGTGGTATCAGAGAGCTAAGAGTGGTTTTCTTGATTGTTTAGGTTCTTCCAATGATGGGTGGTGGGAATGGCCTAATCACCCTTGTGCTGACGCCAGATTTTGAGACGACTGGTGCAAAGCTTGAAAGGATGTCACAAGAAATGAACAACAACGTGGAGGAGAACACAAAACTGCAAGGGGATCTCACTGGTTTCAAAAAAGAGGTTGATCTGCTTCGTGGTGAAATAAACAGAATGGGAGCAGAGAATGACAAATTTGCCGCTAATAACAAGAAATTGGAGGAAGAAAATAATAAATTTGCAGAAAACAATAAAAAGCTTGAAGGCCAGGTAAGTTCGTCATTGAATATCACGTGTCTTTGCCTAAGAATTTCTCATTTTCTCAAACGAATTTGCCAGACGGAGAATATGGATTAAAAATTACTGAAAGTTCCACTATGGATTTTCCTAGCAAAACGTCAAATTTCTTCTACTTTTATACTGTTTTCCAGCTTTGTGGAAAGCAAACATGAATTCAAGTTTGTTTTCATAAAATTTTGTAAAGGTTTTTTAAGTATATGATCGAAAATTTGACAGTGCAGTAATCTTCATTGAGTAATTGTTTAAAATTTGTACTTCGAACGAATTATGAAAGCCTGAATTTTCAATTTGACTGTAAGTTTGGTTTTTTTTACATCCGCTATTGCATTGTTTTTTTATGCGAACTAGTTGTACAAAATGTTGCACAAGATGAGAATAAAATTGCCTCTAGTCGCTATTTTGCAAGGTAGATGTAGAAAGATGGTTGGGTTTTATTTAAAAGGACTCGCATAAGGCTGAAAACCAAATGATTCCGCCTGTTGTTAATTTGTAACGAACGTCATATGTAGATTTACCATAAAGATTACTGTAAGAAGACTTGACTGTCTAATTTCAGGTTAACAAAATGACTGAGGAGAACAATAAATTTGCCGAGAACAACAAAAAGCTTGAAGGTGAGGTTAACCGTATGCAGGGTGAAAACGATCGTTTTGCTGCGAGTAATTCCAAGCTGGAAGGTGAAGTGAACCGGCTGGAAGGTGAGGTTAGCAAGATGGCAGAGGAAAATAACAAGTTTGCAGAGAACAACAAAAAGCTTGAAGGAGAGGTCAACCGTCTTGAAGGCGAAGTATCGAAAATGGCAGCCGAGAATGAGAAATTTGAGGAAAACAACAAAAAACTTGAAGGAGAGGTTAGATTTTTACTTGTTAGATTGGGTTGCGAAAACTGCCATCATCGCAGGCAGAGAACATGCATTGCAATTTTAGCACCCCTTTTTATATAAACATATATTTCTCAAAGAATCGTTTCGGATAAGGAAAATGTGAAGCGGAGAGGCGAGCAAGGTTTTGAAGCCATCAGGTGTGTGAGGATGGTTCAGTGGTTAGGGTCGCTGACTGCAGATCCAAGGGTTTTGTGGTTCGAGCTCCTGACATGAACAAACCTTCTCACAGAGTGCGGAAAGTCGTCAGCTTTTTACCAGGCGAAAGGAGAGGCCATTCTCATTGTCCTGCGTTGCAAATGCAAATGCAAATGCTTATCACGTTCAATTGTCAGAAATGAAAGAAAAAAGGAAATAAAAAAGACATATTTTCAAGATTTCTTGCTTTTAGCAGGCTGACCAACAAACTGAAAATGGAAATCGATTGCTGATTTGTGCATCGAAATCAGATTTTCAAGTTATTCTCATTCAAATTAAAAATATATGCAAACTCATATATTAAGGGCCAGAAAGAGTTGTTGAAAGATTAAACGCCATTCCATCCAAAATAGCTCTGCGACAACCTATGAAAAGATCAGTCTTTAAAGCTGATAAATTTAAAGCAATATGCGATTTTCTTAACTGCACATCTGCCCCTTTATTCCAATGAAACAGCATCTGAATTTATACAATTAATTTTTTTCTTTTAAGTGTTCTTCATTACTCCTTTTTGGAAAATCTTGATATTTGAGATGGATCGCTTCAGTTCATAAGCAATAATATATCTTGATCTAAATTCTCTTTTTTAATTTGCTTTTAGGTTAACCGCCTAACTGGGGAAGTGCAGAAGATGTCGGAGGAGAACAATAAGTTTGCTGCCAACAACGAAAAATTGCAAGGTGAAATCGACCGCTTGAAAGGAGAAATAGACAAAATGGCGGCTGAGAATGAAAAGTTTGCCGAGAATAATAAGAAGTTAGAAATAACGGTGAATCAGATTACAGAACAGAATACCAAGTTTGAGCAGAATAATAAGGACCTTGAAGAGCAGATAAGAAGACTCAAAACTGAAATTGATAGACTGGGTGAAGAAAACAAGAAGTTTGCTGAAAATAATGCGAAACTTAAGGAAGAGGTTTGTTGCTAGCGTTTTGTTTATTATTATTGCGTTGTGGCAATCTTTGGTCTGTACATTTGCATTGCCTGAAGCGTTTGCAAAAAGACGGTGCAAAAAGACGGTGCAAAAAGACGGTTGGTAAATTGGGGTCTTAGGAGATATTAGCTGTTAATATATTTGCTCGGTACCAGTTTTATTTTGCCAGGCAACAGAAGTGATTGATGGGTATTTCAAAGTTCGTGGATCATTAATAGCTTTTCCAGGCAACAAAAGTCTTTATTGCAATGTCTATACCTTTTGATGTTTATTCAAAACAAAAACCTGAGTCATTAAGGGCTGTATCAAGCAAACATTATATAGACAGCGCCTTTCTTATTGGGCCTAAATCATTAAAGGATATGTCAAGCGACCTCTTTGTTGAAGGAAGCTTTCTATTTGCCTTGGTCATAAAGCCTCTTGACGTTGAGCGATGGCTGGTTGCTGACAACAGTACCGTTTAATCTGCAACGCGTTTATCATTTTTGATATTTTACTCCTAACTAATGTTTGTTACCAGTTGCTACTGTAGTGGCTTTCTACAAAATCTGCTACTTATATCGTTTTACATGGACTTATCAGTACACAATATTTTAAATGCAAAACACACAAAACTGTTGCGAAATAATGGAAACACATTCATACCGGGAATTATTCGCCAGCATTAAAGCAGGTTTCGTTAAATGAGGTTTAAGCTTTTCTTCTGTTTTTGCCAATCGACTTTTATTAAATAATTCCTTATTTACAAAATCATCACTTCGCTTATCCTTCTTGTCCTGCTTTCGGAAAGTTGTGGCTTTTCTTATGATACTAGTGAAGTCCCTCACATCACTGTCAAAGCTTATTCATGTCATAACATTCGTTGTCGGCATAGTTCCTAGTTGTTGGTCTTCTTTGCTTTGATTTATTTGTATATAACTGTTCTGGGGCAAGAAGTCTTTCTTCGTGAATTCCGCGTGAATTCTGCGTGAGTTCCGCGTGAGTTCCGCATGGAAAATGTACCCCTCCCATGCGGCATTTGATTTTGTTCGATATATACTGTTGCATCTTCTTAATCTGCCTGTATGCTACCCTTGTATACCGAAGTTTAAGCAAGGTATCCTTTTTCTACCTCATTGATTTACTGTAGATAGGATTAAGTGCGCAGCGAGATATACGTGCTGTTTAATCAAATTTTTTGTGCCATTTATTCAATTTGTGTAGACGAACATTAAAGGCTGTCAGCTTTTATGTGCACACTGATTTATGCCAAAATATGACATTCATGGTGCACTTTTTGTACGGACTGTATGCCAAGCTCTATGTCCATGATTAGAGATTCATTGATTGCATTAAAAGGCTGGCCTAGTTTGTTGTTCTGACAACGACAGGCTGTTGGGCTGCATGTGATGTCACCTTATTCATATTACTTAAGAAAATTTGATGAGATAAACACCCATCTGATCAATGAACATTGTGCCTCCAACTGATTAATGCTCTTCTCTCTGCGTAATGTGCCTCCTTTTGAGTAGTCCACCTTCCTCTGATCAATGCGTTTCCCTCTGAGTAAAGCGCCACAACTGAGAATTGCGCCTCCCTCTGACTGAATCTCCCACTGAACACCCCTAACACCAAACAAATATCTATCTGTCTTTCTCTATAATACGATGAAATTCGTTTCTAATTCATAATAATTCCCGCCTTACTCGAGCTGAACGACCCTCTTCAGACTGAAATCTTTGATAAGCACTTTAAGCTTGTATTTAGAAAACTACAGCGCGATTCTTCGATCCAATTTTGTTGAAAGCTCCTCCCACTTTTTTCTTTTGCAACAGAAAAGCTGCCCATCATACTTGCGAAGTATTTGCTTGGAACTCTCTAAATTATCTGCGAACGATCCCTGCCTTTAATTCGAAAGCCAAAGATAATTTTCTGTTTGGTTAAAATCATGAATGGCTTTTCAAACACCCTTTTCGGACTTCATTCTGAACTCACACTTAAAATTTGAAAGATCTTTAGATTAATCCTGTGAAACTTTACAAAAGTTACATTTGGTACGTGAAGTTGTAATCGAGTTTGGATTTTCTGCATAGTAAGCAGGCGTGGTCATACATACGTTGATTGGATGAGCACACGAGGAAAACAAAGTCTGTTTCAGCGATTTGTATTAATCCACTCGCTTTCAAGTGAATGAAATTCGCTTCTTCAGTAATTGGTATTATGTTACCACTAATTGCCAACAAAGGGCCGTTTGCCTTGTTTTGTGAGCAAAAAGGTTGCTTTAAAAAACCATAAATGTACATCCTTGATATGCAGTGGAGCCTCTATACACAGACACCTCTATACAACAGACACCTCTCAGCATCGGACACCTCTCAGCAACGGACACCTCTCAGCAACGGACACCTCTATACAACGGACATCTCTCAGCAACGGACACCTCTATACAACGGACACCTCTTTAGAACAGACACCTCTATACAACGGACACCTCTATACAACGGACACCTCTATACAACGGACACTTTTATACAACGGAGAATTACAAAGGTCCGAACGGCGTCCGTTATATGAGGCTCCAATGTATCCAGGAACAACTTCGATCGCCTACAGGGGAGGATGGCCGGGGCACATTTAAAGGCCCGGGCAAATTTAGGGGCCCGGGCATATTAAAGGGCCCGTGTCTATGTTCGTTGTCAATCAAGGGGTTCTTGGCGGCCTTAGAACAACAATTCTTACTTGTTCCTAAACACTCAACATACGTTGGGCTACTGCGTCACTGTGCCTCTCTCTCACTTTGTCTCTTTCAAGAATCTAGTCGCCCGCAGTGTCTCTATCAGAATATGTTTATGAACTCTCTTGTCGTTTTCCTTGCCTGTTTAGAATTAGTTTTTTGTCTTGTTAGTTCATTTTTGTATCCAGGAACGGATTAACCGGGGGCTGTGGAGGGTGCAATACCCCAAATATTTTGTTTTCTTTGGTAACTTTTGCTTCGAATCTGTAAAAAGCATTTTTTAGTGGTCAATAGTAAGAAAATGATGAAGTAAAGTTGATTTGTTTGTCTTCTTGTTTTATTTTTTTTGAAGTTAAAAACTGAATTTTAAAATTGGGGTTTTCCAAAGTTCACAGTCCCCTGAAAGTTGTGACAAAAAATCCAGTAATTAAATCCCGCTTACTTACAGCCACTTACATCCGCCTCTGTTTGTACCGATCTGTTTTTCGATCCGCTTTCAACAAGTTGCCCGGTCATTTAATTGTTCATCGAACGATCGATCAATTTGCTGATGTTCTGCTAAACCTGTTTTGTATCCAGATGGGATTTCCGCGGAATATTTTGACTAGATTTTGAAGTCGATTGCATCGATCAGCAGATTTTTTTTATAGATGTTATATTTACATATGGTGTTTTGTTTTGGCCTGCTGAAGAGTTTCGGTTGCATTACAAAATCAGTTCGATCATATGGAAGAAGGGCAGATGTTTGTAAAGTAGATGATTCATATTATTGTTGCATTAGAAGTTTTTTCGACCCTTGAATCTGGCAGGCTATTGGTCAAAGATTGACACCGAATGCGCTCAGCTACTTCATATATACAATCAATTTTTATCTGAGTAGAAAATACTCAAGTAGACGAACATCAAATAAAATTGCTGAAGTTGCTAAAAAGTTAAAAGTAAATTACATCGCGTAATTCGACTGAATGCGTTTCAGTTTACGCATTGCCAGTGTACAATAACTTTGACTGTTCTAACCACTTTATGCAAACACGTTCACGTGTTCATATAAACATTTTTCCCGAAAGCGTTCACATTTTAATGTTACATAAACGAGCAGTAAACTTTCGTATATTTACTTTTCATGAACTATTTCAGCTACAATGCTCAAGAATTTACATTTATATACAGTGGGGATGGGGTGATGGCCCTTTAATGGAACATGTGTCCATTCTTTGTCTTGTATATTCAACGCTGCGTTGTTTTTCACTCCTGTACGAAAGATTGCCAGGCTTTAATTTTGCTGTTATTTTAGTATTGTATATATCTTCTCTTCGAGATCAAGTTAAAGGTCGTTCTTATCGTGGGACCCATGAATGTTTCCTGTTGTTCGTATTAAAAAACAACCAACATCACATCGCTTTATATTTCAAACATGATCTCGTTCTCATTAACATTTGCGTCATCGGCGCATTATTGCACTGGGTGAATACACCATGTGGTGGGTGTTTATCATTGCAAGCTAAAAAATTTCCGCAGTTTTGGTTTAGCTGTACGAAAATTTTCTTAATGCGGCTTGGGTGAAAGATTGATTCCCTAGTTTTTAACGGTGCTTTTAATCCTTGCCTATAACATATCGATTTCGAAAAACGGTGCTATAATTACAGGGTTTGTGCGAGGATAAAAGCTTGCATTTACATAAAGCAAAACATCTAAGTAAAGATCAAATGTATAATTCGATGGCAAGGCATTATGCAACTTAATTAATCTAACGAAGTAAAGCTAATCAAATCGTCTTATCGCAACTTTCATACAGAACATTCAAAGCATACTAACTATTCTTTGGCAACAATTTAGATCATGTCTCTACAGCTCGTTATATATTGACTTCCTCACCTTTGCTTAAGTTAACTATTGATGTTGTATTGACGTACAGGTTGTTAAGGCCATCATGTTCTGTATATATTCATCGACTGACGCTCCTAAGCTTTATTACCTCGGTTTGCGGAAAGCCGTTCGACCGTGCCGTATTCCACCACTTTCTTCCCCGTTGCCTCCGCGCGCGCATGAATAAGCGGAAATTAAAGAGCAGGATGAGACTAGGGTCCACTAGAGAGTTGATAAAAAACGAGTAGAGTGATAGTTTAGCAACCCACGTTGTGATCCATTCTGGGCGAAAGTTCAGTATGATGGTCGGCAGCCAGGTAGCCACTGTACTCATCGTTACGGAAATAACCAGTATTGTGGATGTGAGTTTTCTCTTGAATGAATGGTCGGCCGATCCGTGTTTCGATGCGCGTGTAAGCACTTGCTGCTTGCCTTGTTTGTTACTTCTCCAAAATATATACAAGCGATGCATGACGAAAAGCTGGAGCATCACAACCGTGACTACGGTCGTTAGGAGTATGGCAACCAAGAAGTATCTGTAGATTTTCTTCATTGTTTCCTGATAGCGAGGTGAATGTGTCCAGCAAAACGGCAAAAAGCTGATCAATGCTGGCACAGCCCAGCTCATTAAAAGGATTGTTATCATCTTGCCATTGCCAATTTGCCGCCTCCAAAGTGGCCTCGCAATGCTCGCGTAGCGATCCCATGCCAAGAAAGCGACATTAAAAACGGCAACGAACAATATATATGCGTATATGTACGGAAATGCAGCACTTTGCAGCAGTAGTATTTCGATAATGCGCATCGGAATTACGACAGCTCCAACGAGAATGTCACTCACCATTAGACTTACGAGGGTAAGTGTCGTGGATTTGCGCCGTTCAGCACGTGTCGATATTGTGACAAATATTGCCAAGCTGTTCAAGAGGACAACGGAAATGGATAGCGGAACGAGAAACTTGAGATCAGACTTCATGACTGTATGCTTGTTGCAATAAGATTGCACTCAGATGGAGCGGCATTCAAATTTATATCAGCCACTGATCTGTAGCACCTGTCTTGACATTGTTAAAGAATCGTACAACATTTTCAGGGGGGTTACCTTGACGCTGAAGGCGATGTTTCGAAATTTTTTGCTTACATGATGGGTTTTACAGAGAGTAAATTATATCGCTGTTATGAAAACAAAGATTTGCAAGATTTGAGTGTGAAATTTATCCCCCCTTGTCGAAAAAGATAATCAAAGTGGTTGCATAACCTTCACACATCCTTTTTTATGTAAATTATTCAATTTGATTTGTATTCATATTTGTGACAATATATTGTAGATTTTAGTAATTTTATTCCAATTTTTTATAGATTCTGCTTTGCAAAATATTCCACTCGCTTTGTTTTGCTTTTGAGTATCTATATTGCTCTAGTTTTCATCATTGAAGTAACCTCAACTATGATATTAAAGTTATAGTATTAAATATGCAACACCTAAATTCTAACTTCAATACTACAAGATGTATCCAGTCGGGGTTGAGCCAATGTTTTTTATGTTTGGTTGAATCGTGGAAAGGCTTTGAAGAGAAAGGTTTTTTAATGAGATATCGGTACGATTGACATAGATCATGAATCATTACTTGAAAACAAATAGGTAATTACGTCATCAGTGCCCGGGCCTCCCAGAGAAAACTCCAGTTGATGCATTTAATGTTGAATTTATACAAGGTTGATGCAAGGAGTTAAATGCAAGGCACCATTGCTTATGACATCAAATCTCTTAGGGTGAGCTCTGCAACCAGGTAGACTTGATGATTTGCGATTTTCTAATGCGAATGGGTAGATATTTTCAAGGTCAGGGGAATTCGTTTACCTAAGGCTGGTAACCATGAAGCAGATCTAAAAGTTTCTACGTGCCTAGTTAGATTTTCTATTGCGAAGAAGTGCAAGACAGCAACTGATGAAAAAATAGGATTATTATTTGGAATTGCTTGTTATTGGTATGAAAGCGACCGGATCCTTTACTTCTGAGCAAAGCGCGATCACCGTCTTTTTAAGCAGTTGCTGCGCTTTAGCGGTCACTCATCTGTTGCATGTTGCCTCCCACATGCACGTTTTTAGGTCAGTTCGAATGCTGGCTAGCGGAACTTATTTGTCCTTCTCTTGTAATAATTTATTTAATCCGCTAGACTGAAAACCAATGCTGCCTGCAGATGAAAATAATAGTTTTAGAAAGCACCGGTGAAGTCTTTTCTATTTGCAGCGGAACAGTCGAACAGCGAAAACTGGAATACAATCACACCTCTCTCATTTTTTCTTGGGAAGAACCACAGACGGATATCATACTTGCCCGGTCTAATTTTCTCATATTTTCCGCATTTCTGTAGCATGGAACAGTCATTTGGTAAAGCTGGGTTACATAATCAAATTGAAACCAAAAACCAAACATCGAATTCATAACCTTGTTAGTCATCTCTCTCTTTTGAATTTTTCTTTTAAAAATCGCAAGACTATGATATTGAAACAAGGGAATGATTTTCATTTCGGCCAGTTTACATGTTTTATCAAAGTTATACAATTTCTACATTTCATAGGGGTTTAGAATCGTGAAGTTTTTTGGTCATTTTACAATTTGAGAAGATGCCTGCCAAGTGGTGCAAGTCTTACGTAATTTCGGCGATTTTCAAGTCTTACGGCGTAAGCTGAAATCTTACGTTTTATTCTCCATGCGATGTTATTTTGATATATTTGTTTTGAGAAGTTTGAAATATTCCGTACGCGCCATGTTCAAATTCACGAGAGCGTTCTGGCTAACCGGTGAATAAATTGGTTAGTTGGCAGTAAGTTATCATTTTGGCTTTCATATGCTTTGATAACTGTTCTATACATATAGTTCTGGTTTTATACACTCTTTTTTTATAAGGATGTTGTTTATTATAATATTCAGGCCCAGAATCATCCAATTTTTAAGAATATTGTAAGAGCTCAGCCTCAGCACGTATATTTCTGTCTCATTTTTCAGCAGTTGCCTGTTTTTGTGAAGTTCATAGCAGGGAATTGTAGAACTGGCACATCTCGTTTTTCAATAAGCATTCTTTTTATTCAATAGCGGGCGATATTCCCCCAAAACCACATCAGATTTGAAAAAATAAGAATACTTTAAAAATATATTCAGGCTCAAAAGGAAACTTTCTTAAAAATATCGTGCCTGGACAAAATTTATAGTATCCTTAAGAAAGAAAGAGTGTTCACAGGATTGTAAGGGGCGAGAAACCCCAGAAGTTTGATGAGTATGTTGATAATGGACAGCTTTGCGATCGTCGTCATTTGATCGTTATCCTGGCATCTGTGATCCGGCAGAGTTTCACATGTAAAAAATATTTTTATCGCAAAAGTGATGTCTTCACATTTCCTTATCTTAAACATGCTTAACACGAGGAACTCTTTCCCACAGCCCCGATAAGAACATACATTTTACGCTCTTTCAGGCTTAAAATTCCTAATAGTAGATACATTAATTCGGAATCGTCAAAACTCTTTGGAATCGTGAACATGTTGTAATTACAATATTTTCATATAAAACTGCTCTTCATATCCTAGAATTTTATCCACATTAGCCATGGAACAGTATGAAACAAATAAACCATATTTTGTAAATTTATTTGAACATTTTGTAAAATGCACTGCAAAAGCAGGCAATGTCGTCAGTTATTCGGAGCTTTTTAAAATTCACCTTTAGTCCGCCGCTTCTTTGGTCATAAATTTCTCTCAGTGCCTGTAAATTTATTCTCGTTTCGCTTCGTTTTTAAGGAACGGGTTCAATTGCTGCAGGATTTCCACAGCCTTGTCTGAATTATTGAACAACACGCCGCAATGAAATGACGAGGTTGAATCATGTGCAATGTTGAATGGGGATAAATTTCTGTCTAGACAGCCAATACGGGATTTATTCTTCGCAAATTTTTTCTTACATTTCCGTACTATCATCTGCAAGAAAAATATAGCCTTTTGATAACTTTTAGTTAAAATTAAGCAAAGATCAGGTATAAGGCAAGCAGGCAGAAGGATAACTAAATATGTTTCGAAACGATTGCATTACGAAACATGCATAGACTGGCCATTAGATAGAAAATGTTGGGAAGTTTCATTAAAGATACTTGTCGTTACTTAAATGTAAGACACTAGTGCTTGGAAGAGTCAAAAAGTCAATACTTAATTCTTACTTACATCTTACTTAATTCAACCAATTTTGAACCAGTAGAGTTTAATTACCTGATTGGGGAAATTGTTTCGAAAATTAATTGATTTGAAATTGTATCTATTTTATGACTATAATACCTATGAAGACTTTCCTTAAGACTTTCTGGGTACTGTCCTTAAAGAATCTTATGTACCATTACTACACGGTCTTTCAGCCCTACTACACGGTCATTCAGCCCTACTACGCGGTCATTCAGCCCTACCACACGGTCATTCAGCCCTACCACACGGTCATTCAGCCCTACTACACGGTCATTCATCCCTACCACACGGTCATTCATCCCTACCACACGGTCATTCAGCCCTACCACACGGTCTTTCAGCCCTACTACACGGTCATTCAGCCCTACTACACGGTCATTCAGCCTAGCAGCATTTAATCGTGTAGGTGCTATGTGAGCTGACTCATTGAAATGAACTACATTTTCTGCTGGTTATGCAAGATATAAAGTGTGTTACAGAGAGATGGCTTCATAACAAATTTTCATAGTAGAAAGACAGAGATTCCCCCATCATGCTCATCAATGACTTCAACATTCTCCATAGTTTTTTTTATTCTTTATTTTATTTTTTTTAATTTTTTTCTTATTTTGTTCATTTCTTTATTCAATTTCGGTACAATCTCAAGTAAATTAATACCAACTGCTTTCAATTACCTGCGCTAAATATAATGTAAATCAAATATAAACGATGTTACATATGTATTCCTTGCAAAGATCATAAGTACAATAGAACGTTGAAAATTCTTCTTCTTCTTAATATTTGTAAAGTTGGGGAGTATTTTATTTCGTTTGGAACTGGGTTCCATATTTGGCTACATCTGTATGATACAGTGTTAAATCCATATATTTTGTAAATAGATGTAACAAATCCTTGTGATAGGCATGTGAACGCTTTGATCCTTGTTCAGTTTATTCCGCTTGTTTCAACTGTGTATCTCGCAACATCTTTATTATTTCGTTATTTATGACCACCTTTCGCTGTCTTCGGAGCCCCAAACGTACTCACACCATCTACAAAGCAGTCGGCTTTCATAATTACCAAGTTATTTGAGAGCAACTTAAAGTAAATAATGGTCTTTGACCATCGATATAACCCTGGACAGCACGAATATGCAAGAAATCACTTTATGATTAGATCAAATATGCCAAAGGCTATCTGCATTTTCAACATTGTATATTTTCTTGCCATTGGTAGCATCTGTCTAACCCGTCTTCAATTGCGTCAACTGCATTTAATCTTTCTCGAATTCTCCAGCGTTGTGCTCTTACACATCTTCATCTTAGTCCTCTAAGATCCTTTATCCCCTTATCAAATTTTCCCAAGAATGCAGGAGAGGTTCCAAACCTGTCCTTTACAGGTTTCTAAAATATCATTTCTAATGTTATTGCAACTGTAGTCTACGTCAAGCTTTATGCATCGTCCTGCAATAGTAATGCTCCACAGCCAAGGCAACTACAATTAGTCTCGAATTCATTTCCTGTTTCTCTGAGTTGCTTTATTTCTCCTCCGTAATGTTATTTTGTGACCTACCATCCTTTGAGCATGCTACTTTACAGTCACCTGCAGATTTTTGTTTATAATTTTGAGTGACTTTTCTGCAATGTTCCCTTAACAGTGCTTGTTAAAAAGATTATCTTCAGAGACTTCTTCCTCTGGTTACACTTACCAATAATCAGCCACACACTTGTTTCCACTTTTTGGTCTCCTAAAGATTCCAAACCACCTAACTACCCTTCTCACTCAATGATTTTCTTCAAGTTTCTGTCCATGATCATTCCATGTGATTACAGAAATTTATTGGTTTTTTCTTTTTCTTGTTCCATGTCTGTCTGCAAGCTTCATTTTAAGTATTCGTGACTTCCAGTTTATACTTTGTTACCCAGCATAGTAAACCCTAAACTTGACCGAATTTTCTATTAAGAAGTTGCAAACGATATCCCCAGTATGAAAAAGTTGTTGCATCATTGACTTCGAAATTACATATCTGATTGAAAAGGAGTTGCACAAGGAACCTTGTGGTACCCTGTAGATTGTTGATCTGCATCTGATCTGCAATGGATTTTGGACGATTTTGGATTTCTTAAAATCTTCAATGGGATCTTATTTTCAATGTTTATTTTTACGTTATCGACTTTCTTTTAGACCAAGAATAAGTTAAACATTAATCTTTTTGTTTGCATTTTCATGTAATCGAAACATTTACGCTTGTGTGTAAGAGGGTGCAGTTGGTTGCTAATGCGTAATGTTTTGTTCTCTGTGATGATACTGTATAAATAACCCTGGCCTTCTTACCCCGTGAATTCAAGATGTGTACGTTAAAAAAATTAGATGCGATCGAGTTCTTGTTTTGAAAGAAGAACCTTCTTAGTGAAGTCATTACATTCAGGTACATGTCGCTCTAAGGGCACCCCTTCTCTCCCCCAATTCCTTGGCATCTTTTGCTTATTTTGTATTTATATAACCATATTTTTTCGACGGTGTAGTCTGGTGAAATGTCTGCTTGGCCTGTTCTAGCCCTTTCAGAATAGTTGAAACTATTTGAGATACAAAAACTTTCTTTGTTTTAAAGAAAAATTCGAGTATAGGTATGTTGTTAGTGTTTGAGCGATAGATTTTAAGTGACACGTTGTATATTCGTCGAAGATCCAATCATGTATCATTTAATGAAACCAACCCATGAGCTTTAGAATGAGCCACGCTTTTCTAGACTCTGGATTCTTAATATGAAAGCTTAAAAGTAACCAATACCTTTATCAAGCAAAGATTACCTTATTTAAAACTCGTGCTGAATTTGAAGGTGTTTCATTAAGCTAAACCGTCCTTTTCTCTCTGTTTCGATTTTTTCGTTTGCTTTCCGCAGTTTGTGATATGAACCAGGTTATTTAATGAAAAGCAGTTACCGATTTATAGTTGATTCGCTTGCATCTTACGAGCAGTTTTCTTTCCATAGCGATCACATATGCAAACGAATGTTCGTTATATATACGGCAAACATAAATATGTGGGGTTGCTATACGCATATCAGATTCGAAATTCGCTGTTCAAATTAGCGAGAAATACAAGTAAGCAGAAATGCACCAGTTTTACGCGACGCGAGTGATTTCAATCCCATCTCTACCCACAGATCTTCCCGTTTTCACTTCTTGGTTGAGCTGCGAAGACTTTTTTCTAAGTAATGCACGCCCCCCCCCCCCTCTCTTGATGTTGTAGGCAATTTTAATTGTAGGCATTGAATATTTGAACGGTATTGCATTGTGTGTATACAGATAATGCTTTGCCAAATAGAGATTAAGAAATGCAGGCACAAAATAATGACTTCTTTTCAATTAAAATGTAAATGTTTCCCTCCTTCATAGAACAATATCATCATGCAACTTTTAATTTCTGTTCTTGTAGGTTGAAAAGATCACGCAAGAAAATCTTAAATTTGCTGAGAACAATCGAAAGCTTGAAGAGCAGAATGAGAAATTCGCGGAAACAAATAAACAACTTGAAAACAATGTCAGCGAGCTGAAAGAACAGGCAGAGAAATTCAAGGCTATTTACTTGAAGCTTCAGGCAGAGAACGAAAAACTGGCAAGAATTCGTGATGATATGCAGGAGCAACTCAATGTGAGATTATTAATTCTTTGCCTGTGAGATTATTTCATTTTTGAAATTTGCAGCTTTCCTTATTCAAGGCATCTGAGGTAGTGAAAGTAGTGAAAGTAAGTGAAAGTACTGCCATGGACATGGTTGGCACCTTTAATGACTAGTATGCGCTTGCAAGGGATGTTGGGATAGTATGCGCTCCTTTAATGGCTAGTATGCGCTTTCTCGAACCCATTCCATCCGTAATTTTTTTTATTTTCTTCCGGTTAAAGATGGGGAAAGTTCATGTTTTTTCTTAAGCAAAAGTTCGTCAAACAGCTCTTTTTATAGTTATCATTTCATTCTCATTCAACTTTAACCATCTTTTATATGCCTCAATCCCATTGTGTATGAATGAATGTAAGGTTAAGACCCAAATACAAAATTATAAAAATTCATACTTAGCTTAAGATAATAATAATATTTTTCCCGTTGCTGAGCTCCCCCAATGCGATGTGCAGTGTCCTCCTACAAAGTATGATTTAAGGTTTAAAACGACCAAATTTGATTTCCTTTCAATTGTGTGTATTTTCCCAATCATTGAACCCCGAGAAAGAAAAGTGTTTTAAGCGCAACATATATCTGTAGTTATTGTACTTTTTGTTGCCAAATCTTTGCCGCAAATACATATTCGCGTTTATCGCGCGTGATATTCGCGGGCAGTTTGAGCCCTGTGATAGCTGCTGATATGAGAACGAGCACGTTTGCGGCGGAAGCAGCTTACATAACATCTCTCTTTCAGAATAAATGGCTCGAAGTATTATGAAAGGGCTGGTTTGTGGCTTTGGTTGGATTTTTATCAATTTATATTAATGCTGACTTGCTTGCTTTTTTAGGGATTTAAAAAGCTTCAAGAAATGATATTTGCGCAGCTGAATGAGAAGATGAAGGCTATGGACAGATCTTTGTTGGAGAAAATTGCGGCAGACATAGAAATGATGGACAAAGAGCAAGGTTAGAAAATTTCTCTTTTGTTCTAAAAAAAATCCATTTTAAAGTACATATATCTAAATATTCTCATATTGTTAATTAGTTTACAATCCTGCATGACCATTTTTCGTCAGCAAACGAACGTTGGGGTTTCTTCTAACTCCTTTCCTCATTGTGATTATAGATAATTTTTTTGAAATAAAAAATCGAAAAATTTGATTTTCTTAATTGCTGTTTATTACGTAAAAAGGCAATAAAAAGGCAAAAAAATGGTCAAATAGAACATCGTGAGCATCGATGGTAGGCTTGTTTTTTAAGAGCTAAACCAAAACTGCTTTCTCTAGCACCCGCACTTTAATAAATTCTCACATTGCTTTATCTGCCCTTTAATATTATAGGCCTTAATCCTTCTATTTCTTACATTTTCCATCTACTTCAACTACCTATTTCTTATCTCAAGATTCGACGGTGAATGGTATAACCCAAATACCGGATTTTTTATCTGAGCCAAACGCAGTATATTTTTAACACAACCTAGGATTACGTATTTAATTAGCCTCCTATTAGTAGCGAGGTCGTAATCTGTTTTCATTGCTCTTAGGTTTGTCCAAAGATGAGTTCCAACGCTTCCTAGCAAGGGTACCAAGTCACTTGAAAGATAAGTTCGAGAAAGTCGTGGCGGACTTCCAGTCTTTTGATAAGAACCAAGACAACATAATTGATTACGATGAACTGAGTTCAATGCTTGATATGGTAATGAAAGAAGAAAAAGATTGAGGTACTTCAAGAAATTATTTCTAGCACTGTTTTTACAAAAAGAGTTCAAATATGCATATCAAAACGCTGCCTTGTTATAATTTTCAGTAATCGCCGCGCTGCAGTTTTTAATGTTGTTGATCTAGGAGATGTGCTGTTAGATTTTTTAGTAGTTTTTGGAGTTAGCGAGCAATACCGTGAAATTAGCGTTTGAAATCTTTGACTCCCAGAGTGTAACGCGACCAAACACTCCCCTGTTCCTGCGTCTGTCTCGCGTTTTACCCGTAGCCTCGTTTTTTTACCCAACGCGAACAAGCAATCATTGGCGAGGACGAACTGCTGAGATCTCTTCTGTTTTATCGCAGTTGTCGCCACCTGTGAATTTTCTCATGATCTTTCTAGTGTTTTGCAGTGGAAATGTTTTGTGTTGTTATTCATCTCCTATTTTCATCTTGATTCTTTGCGCTGCCTGTTGTTTTTCCTGTGTAAGAATCGTTGAAAGGCAGCCAGTTCATAGCAAGTCATTCACATAACAAATTCTAATATGTTTAATTGCAGAATCGATGTTTGCAAAGATGACAGGGGACAGACTTGCCAGCCTCAGATTTGTCGTTTCAATTGTATAATGGGGGACATTTGGGAAAATTCAATCGTAAAACAATTAATTTCATAAAATTTTACAGCATTCAGTATTTGATATCTCGGTCAATCATTAATTTGTATTTCAGTATACACAATTTTCTATAACCTATAAATTTCAAGTTGTTGCCTTAATAAGTTTTCATTTAGCTAAATATTATAATAATTGCTTTGGGTATATTACATTCATTTCCATAATTTAGTCCATAATTATTTTACTTGGGACAATTAACAATTTTTTTAACAACTCCTTCTTGTTGGAAGTTGTTTTCATAAAGATGGCAGCACTACCGTCTTACGGGTAAAATATTTTTGTGATACTTAAAATATTTTTCTACTTGCAACTTATATCCTTATCATGTTTATACCTTACACGTGTACATTCTTTATACGGTATTATTTCGCAGCACAGTCCTTAGTATTGTAACAGTTCTCAATATTGAAATAATTGTAGCAGTTTATATCGATTTTCTATTTTTCGTGGGTTTTCTTAAACTTTTCGGTCTTGTTGCAGGTTTCGATCGAATCAACCTCCTTGCCAATTGAAGTTGTGTATTTCGTTTTATCTTGCTGTCGGAATTTTGGCGCATCTGCTTCTTTCGATCAAGTCTGCGAAAGGTTCGAATTGGCAAAAAAATATCTCCTAAATTTTGAAAAAGGGGAATTTTTTTTCGAGCACGGTTCATTTTTTAGGTATCTAAAGTGAGAATATAAGCAGTCTAAATGCTTTTTAGTTCGATCAAATTTGAAGAGAAAATCAGACAGGGGAAACGCAATCATTCTTATGCACAAATAATGCTATTCTCTTTAAAAAATAGTAAAGAATTTTTTAAGAGATTTCTTGATAGATTTTTACCTACAATCAGTTTGTAGGCACGCAGACTTTTAGGGTGAAATATGATGAGATATCACCTCAGTCCATTGCAAAAACTTGGAAATTACATTTGAGAAAAACAACTTTGCTTTGGAAGGGTTCCCTTGTGCATTTAGCACAAAATTATCTCAAGCAGGAATATAAATGGTCTGAGCACTTTCTCAAAATGCTTTGAACCAATTTGAGGGAAAAAAGACAGAACATGATCATTTTAATGCAAAACATTAAGCTATTGTCTTTAATAAACGACATATCTTTTAGGGAAATTTTTTCATACATTATTGCTAAAAATCGTTTAAAAACAAAGGTCATCTTCGAAAAATTACAGTTTTTTGATACATTTCTAGATAAAGATTGCAGAAAATTTTTCAAGAATAAACATTACATCGAAAGTTTTTCATGAAGGCTACAAATCAATTAAGTAGGGAATTGAGAAAGTCTCCTAGAATTTCACCACGTTTTGTAAACAGGCAATCTTTATCGGGCAAAATTTTTGGTTCAGCAAGTTTGAAGTAGGAATCAAAAGGCCGAAAATTTATCCTAGTATTATTTCAGCTTATTTGAGGGAAAATTGGTGAGGGAAAATACAAAAATTTCCATCCATAAGCTGAAGTCGCAATCTTGGAAAAATTACAGTTTTTATATCAATTTCTAGCCAAAGATTATTTAAGCATGAAGATTAAATTTCAAAATTTTACGAAAAGGCTACCAATCAATTATGAAAGAATAAGAGAGTCTCTCCATTTTATAAAAATAAATAAGACAAATGATTTGGAAAAAATTCGCAGACTACCCCGTCATGTGGTGTAAAGTAGGAATAAAAAAGGACTCAAGTCTTTTCTTCAATCCAATTTCAAAACAATCATTTTATGCAATTAATTTAGGCCTCTGAAAAATTACGGACCTTTTCTGATAAATTCCTAGCTATATTTTTGCTAAAGAATATTCTTAAGCATAAAGATAATATCTACAGCAAGGAGTTGGTAAAATTATTTTCTCAGTTTTCGACACACACCGATACAAAAGAATTTGAAAAGAGGGATTTCTCTTGGCGAAAATTTTTCATAGATTTTATTACTGTTATTCATCGGTGAAATCAAAATGGCCAAGATTACTATCGATTAAAATTAAGATTAAGATTTTAGCCATTACTTTCAGCTGCTTATAAGAAACAACTAGAGAGAGATTGCACGATCATTTCTATTAAAAAACAAAGGCTATAGTCTTACCGTTCTCTTTGAAAGCATTTGGAATCCTTCAATCTTCCTCCGGTCAAATTTTTCCCCGTCAAAACTTTCCTCCAATTTTTTAAGCAATCAACTTGGGTAGGGCGTGGCTAGGGAGTGGCTACGGCATAAGAATGACAGACGCAAAAGATCGAGACAAAGTTGTCTTTTGTTCGATGGTAATTATCGCTAAAACTTTGCTAGAATACCAATCACATTACAGCTCAAGAATAATTTTTCCTTTTGAAATGTCGAATAATATAATCGATGGAAACATGATATAATATACATTGAGAAATTTCAAAACCATGAAAGACGAACAGAATTCTCTTTTCAGATGTGTTTTCTGGCAGTAAAAGGGCGTAGCCTAGAAACTCTATTTTGCCAAAACCTTTCTATTGTTTCTCAAACCTTCCTCCGATCAATGACCTTGCGACCATAATGTTTTCTTGACTCTGGTTGTGAAAATGAATGAACATGGCCTAGACTCTTTTTGATGGTGCTTTTAAGACAATTTTGAGGAAAAGGGAGAAACAAGGGGATTACTTCTCTGCAAAAAAATAAAACTATTATAGTATTTGAAAAATTGCAGTTTTACAAATGTCTTTTGACAGATTCTTATGAAGATTCTTAAGAATTTTTTAAGTAGACACCATCATTTTGGGATGTTGAATTATTTTAAGCAAGTTTATATGAAGATATGACCTTTTTTCAATCTCGATACATTTACTGTTAAATATCTGGGGCATAGAATTTTCACAATAGTTTTTGCCACTAGATTTAAAACATTCTGAAACTGCAAAAACTACAATTCTTGCTACTTGAAACAATTCTTTTCTAAATATACTGCAGGGATTCATCTAGAATTTATTCTGTCCTTGGAAAGAAACGTTTACAATCCAAATAAATTGCTATCTCTTTCAAATATTGAAATGAATATTCTGAAGTTCTCTGTTAAAACAATGTAGTTTTAAAACTTCCATGAGCGTCGAATTTTGATCAAGATGTAAGGGTCCATTTAGTCTTGGGAAATGGTGCTTAATTGGATAGAAAATGTCGGAATCAAGATTGTCAAAATAAAACATTTATGCTCTAGCGGGAGGATTAATGGAACTGGCTGATCTCTAGAGACATTTTACCAAATTAACCTTTGGTAAAGCAAAACTGGAAGATAGCACGGAAAAGCAGCAATTTTCTAGTTCTTGATTTTCGAAAACGCTGCATTTTCATCGAAGTAAGGCTATTTTCTTGGAAAATGGACTTTTGCGGGCTAGACAAGATTATATCCAAACTCTTTCCTTTTCATTTGACAGACCATAGTAAACCCCTTTGAATGAAATTAACTTTCTTGTTTGCTGGAAATGATTTCCAGAAATAATTAAATGATGAAATAATGTTGGTTTAAGATATTTTCAAGGCCAGACTGAAAACTTGTCGTTTTGAATTCGAATACAATTTGCAATTCTATGGAGCATATTTATTCTGATTCCAGGAATTTTACGAATATACCGCTGACACGAGTAGCAGTAATATCATATTTGAGATTCTCAACTTTGGTATGCCATGCAAACACAGCAAGATAGAAAACTGTTCTGAACATTTGATGTTTTGACTGTTCATTAGCTTACTATTTTTGTTATTAACCTTCTAAAATCACATTCCATAAAGGAGCCTGAGGAATACAACAATTTGCTATTTCTATCCTAAACTTTTTGCTATTTTTATCTTAAATTTGCTATGTCAAGTTTTATTTTATTCTACACGAGCAACAGTGTGTAACATTTTCTGAGGGTCATTTCGATTTTTTGCCCTAATACATTTATATTTGATTCTTTGATGGTAACCTCCCCAGCAAATTTGATGCGTGTAAGTCTAGCATCTTCCTGGTGACTTTTGTTTGTTCTTTCGTCTCTAACAGTGGCGGTAACGGCGGCATCTGGGGCCCTAAGAAAGAAACTGAGACGGGGCCCCTATCTAAGGACTGCAAGACAGTCCCATTCAACGCTGTATGGCATATGTGGAACAGAATAGCAAAATGTAACAATAATAACTTTTTCTCATTAATTAGGAAAAGCTGAGTTACAGAAGCTCCAGTTGAAGAACTTTAAAAGTTTTTGAAAATGAGGTAAACTTGTGAGAAGTCTTAAAAACACAGATAAAAAATATTACGAGGGCCCGTTTTGGCCGGGGGCCCTTAGATGTCGAAAATGTACCCTAAACTGCGTTACAACTCTCTAACCTTGTTTGGTTGTTGGAGCCATCCTAAATAAATATTAGTGCCTTCTCATTTTAGATAAGTATTGACTTGAATTGCATCAACTAGAAACGAATTGGAATTGTTATTTCCAAGAATTTAAGTAAGGATACAGCTGCGACAGCCGATACTGCTGAAAATAAGCTTGCTTCTTGATCAGGAAAAACAATTTATCATTCACTGTTGAACATTAAATGTTTCAGTGTCCTGATAGAATAAATTCTCAATTTAACACACGTCTGGATTTAATTAGAATTTACAATATAAAATATTCCATTTTCATAACAATAAATTTTAAAATGTTAAAATTATGAACAAGTTGCACAAGGGCCATAGTTGTTGTGGCAAACATCTTAACACATGCTTGGTAGCATAATGCATGATCTATTATCTAACCCCCGTCCCCTAGAGCATATTCATTCCAATAGCAGAAATATATCAACATTGAAACTGGGGGAGGAAGGGGGAGATGTAATACATTAAAACCCGTTAAATTTCACGATCATTTACTTTCTGAAATGTTCTGGCTTTTAAGAATCGTTTTAGGCTAAAGTATAACATAAAATTTCTTGTATGTGGCTCCGAAATGTCTTATTCTTAACAAGGAATTAAAACCATTAGGCCCCATAGAAATGATTTAAATATAATCATAAAAATGTTTCAACATATTCTCTATAAGTCTTTCTTTTTGTGTTTAGCTTGGAAAGCATATTGCGGGGCCTTACTGTAATTTAAAATGTCTGTTCAGGATTGTAGTGTACATTACTTTTCAGTTTCTAGCAAAATATTAGCAAATCTATTTCCAATTTGCAATCGGCTAAATTTCCTCAGGTAAATGCACATAGCATTCCTCGGGTAAATTTAACCTTTATCAAAAGTTCTCAATTCCTATCCCTTTTAGGCCAACATCGATATCACCGGAGATTGTATGTTCAAAATTCCTTGAAGGGGAATTCCTTATCTTCAAAATTAGTTATTTGCAAGTGAATGCTGGTTTTCTAAAAAAAACCTTTTTAATAGAAGAAAAATAGGCAAGGCAATCATAAACAAGAAAACCCTTTCTAAATTAGTTACAAGTTGCTACACTGACAATTTCCTTAATAGCATCTCTGTCTTCAAACAACTATAAAGATAAATAATTTTTAGATTCTTTTGAAAGTGTTTTTTTATGATTTCAGAATTATTTGGGTAAACCGAAGTCAAGGGGGGGGAATCAAGGCTTTTCTAAGCTACAATCATCTCCTCCACTGCTCTATCGGCTCGAAATGAATAGCGGAACCAGTTGTTTTATGAGATTACACAATTGTTTGGAGCCCTGCTCATCCAGGAGATAACGACTCGTACTGCGAAGACCTCCTCCGCAGCTTTTTATGCAGTAGCAAAAGCATAGCATAAAACTGAATGCAATAACAACAACGCTTAAAGAGGAGAAGAAAATGAAATCCTGTCGCGTGATTTTACTCGTGGCTTCTTCAACAGGCACCAAATTGCTTGCATTCACCATGAAACCCAGTGACCAGCCAACATCATGACCTCTTACCTTTAAGTACAGATGGAAATGCATCATGAGATAAGGCTACCCGGACAGGTCCGAGAAATGCAATGGGTACCCGTTGTTTGCGAGCACCATACGTATGTTTACACTAACTAATTCACAAGCACCACTGATGCAAAGCCTGGAACATTTTGAATCTTTGTTTAGTGGTTTGCATTCCGATAACGTTGGTAAGCAGTCGATGCAATTACCTTTGGCAGCAGATGGAAGGGGTCACCCCCTCTTTTAAATGACAAACGTTAAAAAATAAAAACAATTAATCAGAGACTGTAGGCTAGAAACCAGGTCCGCAAAGTAGGCAAATAGAAAATAGAAAGAAAAGGAAAGAGCCCGTCTTAATCAAATAAGGTTGTAACCCTCTTATTTCTTTGCAAGGCAAAACTTAGAAGAAAACTTTTCAAGACACCGATCTATCTTAACTGAGTGATTAGGCGAGAAACTGCTGGTGGTTGCACCTGGTTTTACAAAGCAAATGTGAGCAATAGCTTGTCGGATACCTGACTGAAGTTTGTTTTTAGTCGACTTTTATTGAAAACTGATTGGCTTTAAGAATAAAAAACTCAAAGGGACCTTAGACCTAAAACAATATAGGTAATAAGTGCAAACGGTGGGCGGGGCAAGGACAATAAACAATAGTTCAGTGATCGGATATTTTTCTACCAAATGTGACCCTACTTCATTGGAAACACTTTGGGAAATAAATCCAAGGTAAACTGTGTTATAAAAGAAGGGCTTTCTGCAAGCATTAGTCGAGAAATATGAAGATTGCTTCCTTGCTCGCTTGCAATTAGACGTCTAAATGTCCACAAAAGTGTACTTTGTCAGAAATGAAGAGAAAAGGTACTTACTTTCGACCTGAACTTGACATTTGTCGAGTTTTGTTCGAAATGGAAACCGTACGTCAAAATCTGATTCATATAGAGTGCATTGAAACAATTTTTCGGTAAGAATTTCAGCGAAGTTCCAGGGTTTTCCTCTTTTACCTAAAAAGCAAAAAATACTTTCAAAAATTTCTTTAAAAATTTGTGTTTTTTAAAAACAATATCAAAATTATTTAAACGAATTCAATCAGCTGAGATTGTAAAAAGATTATCAATCTATCTAACCGCTGGTACTTAATTAAACAATAAGTGACCGCGGAAACAAAGGATAAACACATCTCAGAGGTTTAGGAATTTTTTGGCAGGGACAGTCATCTTCCTCGGCGATCGTTAAACGCTCTTGCGCAACCGGCACGCTTTGCGACTGTAATTCAAAAACCGGCCTAAAAACGTACTGTATGAAAATACAAAACACATAAAATTTCTCAAGACAAATGCCGCTACGCATGCCGGTTGCGCAAGAGCCTTTGAAGAAGGGGTGGGCAACCTACGGCCCGAAAATTTTTTTGGCCCGCGAGATAAAAAATATCACATTATAACATATTTTTGGTTGGCAAGGGTGATTTTCCCAAGGGTGCGAAATAGTGAATGCAAAATAATTTAAAATTCCTTTGAAACTCATCCCCGAAGAGAACAGCCATCTCGGTCTTGCAGATCTAAAAGTACAACTAAAGCATGCGATTCTGCTATCGGACAGCATTTACTGGAAACCAAGATTGTGCAAAAAACTATAACAGCGACAATTTTTCGGATTGTTGGCAAAGCCCGATCGTCGTTCCATCTAGCAGTTTGGGAATCTATCTACGTAAACATGAATAGCCCACTTTTGTGTAGACAGAAGGGGTTAGTTTTCACTTAAGGATTCAAATGGCATTCTCAATAGGCAAGCAGCACTGTTTGGGCAACCTCGACAGTCATATGCTCGCGTTTCTGATTGGCCTATTTTGATCCACAACTTGGTATATATATTCGAAAAGCTTTGGTATACTCAAATTTTTGCTTTTTTCAAAGCTATTTTTAAGTTTTGTACCACCAAAAGATTGTTTGCATAATCTAAAATCTTGATCAAATAATGGAAAGATTTGCTCACTGTCCATCGTCACGAATTCATCCTGCTTAAAGACAGGATAGCAGAATTTTTTAAGGGACTGGGCGAAAGTTATCAAATGCTGAAAGAATAAATCTGACTGGATGCACTAATGGCAGTTGAGCAGGGATGACGGTTGTCCCTATTTTGCCATGTCTCGTTGGCTAGGGTGCTGGGGGGCAAAAATGGATAAATTGGTGTTTAAGTATATTTACTCTAGGGTCTCTAATAGACGAGCCCCCCGTATATTAATTTCAGAAGAATTTGCCATCCCCCGTCGCTTATTAGCACCCCCTTCTATTAAATTTTACAAATCTGTCATGACCAGAACACCCAATTTTCACTTGCCAATAATCCTCCTTCTTATGTTATGTAGTTACTTTAATTTTCATAATTTCCCTTGTTATGTTTGTCTATCTTTATCTCTAACTATCTATCCATTATCAAGTAACCAGTGTCATCATCCTACTAATTCCATTGCCTTTTAATTAAAAGATTTACCAACAACCACTCCTTCTATTAGATCCCCTTTGCTATTGAAATTTGGTGACATTTTATTGAAAATTGGCCAACCTGAACATCCCCTTCTATTAGCAACCCTCTTCTATTGAAAACTGGCCGACATGAACAATTACCTCCCCCTTCTATTAGAGACACTACAGTAGGTGGATGGTCTGAGTTAAAAGGCCGATGTTGGAACGTTGTATTTCCTTGCAAAGACGATTTATTCAAACCCTGAATCACAACCTTTTAATTTTGGTTGGGTTCTTTTAGTTTCTCTTTTCGCATTCATACTTGTTACAGTCTTTTCTTTCGTTGCAAACTATTTATGTAAAAAGAGGTTTGTAATTGTATTGTAATTGAATTTAAATGAAAGTTATTCATTTTTTTATCATCATTTTTTACAGCTATTGTATTCGTTTTTCTTATTACCTTTGGCCCTCTTAAAGAAAAGGTTTGAAAGATCTGGCCCAGTCTCCAAAAAGGTTGCCCACCCCTGCTTTGAAAGGAATTTGCAACGGTGCTTCTGCAATGTAATCCAAAATTTTCATGATTAGAATTTGCCTTAAGTTGTTGCCCGGCCGAAGCTGTTCGTATGCCCTGCACATTGCATTACTTTACTTGTTGAGAAGAGGGTAAGGTAGTTCCATCCCCGATGAAGAGAGAGAGGAGCTGAAATAAAAAACCAAATTATCGACCTGAAATCAGCAAGTTTATTCAGTTAGGTCTAATAAATTCGATTACTTTACCTGAGTCCAAGATTTTTGACAAAATTCGCTGCCAGACCGAACAAAAGCATCAATGCTGTCATCTTCGGTCAGGTTAAGAAAATCGGCTATGAATCCATAACCTGAGAAGGCCTAGAAGATAAACCTGAAACACTTAGTTTTTGTTATTCCAAAGGACGTAAAAGCAAAAGTAAATACACAGCAAAGCGTCTACGAAAATACAAAGAGCCGGATGGAAAAAGTACAATTTAAAAGGTAAAACTGAATCTTAGATTGATCGGAACCTGAATCTAAGATTTAGAAGGCTTTGCCCTTCTTGACCTTATTTAAGAGAATTCAATCTCCATCGGATTTGTTAGTTCTACACGACGGGGTAGAACTAAAAGTACAAAGATGGAATCACCCTTCAATTAAGAGAAAAACAAGGTTTTCTCAAATATAATGTGCTTGTTTTGAAAACATAGATTCCCGATAACGATTTGCTTGGCCAATACCTGATATACCTTTTCCTTTTTCTTTTCCTATTGCAGGATAGGAAAACAGCATTTCTGATAGACAACTACCGTTTTTAACTGAAAACAGCACTTTTTTAAGCTTCTTCGCGGTCATTGAAAAATCTACTGATGATTTCACGTTCAAACGAGGATCTCTATAATGCTGAAAATGTTTTAGTTTTGGTAACCGTATCGATTTAGATGGGGCAGATATTTTAAGATTGCAAATTCTGCGGATTCAACTTAAAGTTTCACTTTCATGAAAGGTATAGGAGTTTAACGAACAAACACACCACAAAGTTCCCAGTGAGCTCTGGTTGGTAAATTCCATCGAAAGAACACGATCCAAAGTTACAAGAAGTCTCATTGAATAGTTTCCTCACGACTTTCATGCACTCCTCGGGGCTGCTAGTCCCACTAAAAGTATAAGTGCTGCTGTCGTTAATCGGGAAAATGCTTCCTTTAGGCTTGATGCTGCATGGCGCAAGCCAGAGCTCCTTCGCAGTTTCTTTCGCTTCGTATCCCTCCGGAAAGCAAGGGTTACTCACATTGGAGGAGTATCCAGATTCCTGAAAAAGGTAAAAGACTTTAATAAGAAAACTATCATTATGAAGTACCACTGGCCTAAAAATTGTCATAATGATAATTATTGCTCAGCAGACTCATTTTACAAGAGAGGAGGTTCATCTTGAATTGGATTCTTTGACCCAATCCGGTTAGAAAGGTAGTCTCGTTCACATGGCATCAGGTCAGTTTCTAAACCATTTCTCTGGTTGATCACGTGCAACATTTCGCACTTTGATCCATGTCTACAAAAACCCTCTGCGTAAAACCGGAAACTGACAATGAGGTTTCATGCGTGTACGCGTATGAACGTATGGAACTTCATCAATTTGAAACACATTCATGACACATTAAGAGCGACGTGAAAATCACTCTACAAAAATTCAGTAAACACAGCGGCAGCAAGACATAGATCATTTAATTACATTAATAAATCAAGCCACTTCATAAAGACAAGAAAATATTGCTTTCGATTTCTACAAGACAGAGCTATTTTCATGATAGATAGGTCCAAGATAAAAGACGAATGTTCGAATAATTTTCTTGCCGTCGTGGCCTAATAAGATCATAAACAGACCCAGCCAAGAAATTCTCTGGAACAAAACTGAACAAAGATCCAAATACTACAGTTATAACACGCGATTCGGCAGAGATCCACAGATCCAAGGTATAATCTGGAGTATGCCAAAAAAGGATTTTGCCATTCAGCCATTAAGGTCTGGAATGAATTCCCCATACCTACCAGGGGCTTCCTACCGTATGCCGATTCAAAAAACAATTACAAACGCATTTGATCGGCTGAAAGCCCCTAAAACACGAGCCCCTAGAAGATCAGCAGCGACCTAGCTTTAAATATTTTACATTCTGCCTAAAATGCTGTATGTAAAATATCAGTTAATAGCTGTATTGTATTTTAATTATTAATAGTTTGCTTATTGCATCATTAGATTTAGCTGAAGGGGCATTCGTGCATAAATAATTTAAAAATCAAAAACATTTCTTCGCTGAATTCTGATGAAGAGGGTTACCCTGGAAGCCATAGCCGCAAAAATTAACAGCTGCAAAAAACGAGAGCTGCGGAGGCAAAGGGGAGAGAAACTGTTGAAAAATCTACTCACCTGTATGAGGCTCGCCAGCAGCCTCCTTTCTGCTTCTTTCAACCCATAACAAAGAAAGCTGTGAGTGTATAAGATATAGTTTCTCCCATACAGCCGCAATTCACTTCTGTACTTGCTTGGTAAATCTGTCCCTGTTTTCGGCATAAAAGAAATTTCTGCGGAGGCGCCTCCCATATCCAGCGCTCCAAATGTTGGTCGATCAGATGATTTCTAGGATAAAATCAAAACATCACGTGTGACTTCATTGGTATAGGAAGAGAAACGCTGCAAGGTTAGCAGAACACAGAAAATAGTCAAAAGAGCTTCTTTTGTCATTTATTCAGCATTAACTAAATAAATGAAAAAATGAATGAAAACTGTATAAATTTAAATTTAGGAGCATCAAGGTAAACTTTTCTGTAAAGAAGGCGCAGAATGTTGATCAGTCGACTGCTGACTGCTTGAAGTCACAAGAAAGTGATTACGAGTAACAACTTTGATAACGACAGTAGTCTGGTCTAGACAAGAAAGCGAAACCTGATGCTTTCCATACAGAACATCCAAAAACAAGTTTGAATATTTTCTCGAACAATGAATTCATCCCCTTTTCCTCTTTTTGTGGAAATATGTCTTATGGTCTCGAAAAGCTTTCACTCTGTCAATATCAAAGAACTGGTTGAGTCATGCTTGCAAAAAATTCTTTTTCAGCAAAATCGTACCAAGGAAAGACATAGACTACAGATAATTTGTCGTGGCAAAAAATCTTCTTAAGGTCTAAAGAAACAATCTCCGACCTTGATTTCAATAAGAAACTTCCAAGCAATGAGAGAACTGCATACCCTCTTTTTTATTGGAACAATTTTATAAGAACACATACCTCAAAACTTGTTTAAAGTTTAAGAACAAGCTGAGGCTGGGCTACTGTAAAATATATTCTTGAACAATGTTCCATCTCAGCAAAGAGGAGTTTGTGTCATCTAGGGGTGTTTTTCGTTGAATTTTCAAACATGTCGGCAAATTAAAGATGCTTTACTTACTTGGTTGGTAAACGGCATGAATGCCTCCGTAAAGCGCAATAGCTAGCAATTGCACTGCTTACGCCTAAATAGTTTAAGAACAAATTAAGAACAATCCAGCCTCAGTTTTTCGAAAAAATTAAGTAAAGCCAGCCTGAACTTCAAAATGGTCACCCGTAAGTTTATCAACTTCTACATTTTTTAACAATTCTCTACAGGCTCTTAATCAATTCAACTCGCCCAACTCAAACCGATAATAAATGAAACATAAACAAATAATGTCTTAAAATCGATAGGGCCGCCAGCGTCAAAGAAAAACCGCTAAGAGAATTGCTCAAGGCAGTAAACTATCTAATCTCTGTTCAAACAACGGAAGTAAACTGTAATCTTTTTCGATAGATTTTAATGAAAACAGACAGGACATCGCAGTATTTTGCATCTATCGGTTAAATAAGCAAGCATAAGAAAGGTCTGTAAGTAGAAACAGCTGCGATTTAGCAAACACGGTAATGAATCCAAAAAGAAACTTGTTTAACTGTGAGCAAATCTCGGAATTCAATTACGTAACTGCTTGATAGCAGAGCAGTTCTTGCGTATGCTCAGTTTAAACAGGGCTGGATTGTCGCTCACGAACCACTATGACAGAATTCTCAGATTACACCACATGAAGATGGGTAAACTAACATTTCTAGCAGGCCTTCTTGGGATTTTATGGATATGCCAAACCTGGCAGGAGATTGCAACGCAAGGCACATTTTTTGAAGAAATAACAGAAGACATTCAGCTGGACAAGGAAACCATGCCCCTTTTCATTGGCATTACTCCGACATTTCACGCTTGCAGCATGAACAGCAATTGCGGGTTTGTTATTAAGAACGTCCACGAGGAAGAAAAAGAAGCCACTACGTTACCAGAGAGCAGGGAGGGTCTGCGAATCTGGAAAAAGATGCAGCCCCATAATGACAGGACTAGTGGTGTAACAACTATACCAAGTAAGTGTCGATGCAGCAATTCTTTTTTAAGTTTAAGTCTAGTGATCAGCGATTAGATATATAGTAACAGTTTGTGAAGATTAGATGATGTGTTCATGTGGGTGTTAGTATCAAAAATATTTTTGTCTGTTAAGAAATATGCGATGCTTCGTATTTAAAGGTAAGAAAGAGCACATGTATCTTTGAGAAAGACCACTTGTATCTTTGAGAAAGACCACATGTATCTTTGAGAAAGACCACGTGTATCTCTAGGAGAGACCACACGTATCTCTGAAGCAATTTTAAAAGCAATACGTGAAGGACATTTAATGTAAAGAAGACATGTTTAAAAAATGCAAAGGAAAAGAAGGCATTGCCCTTAACAAAGGAAGTCCGCAATCGCCTGATCTGGGTGGGAAAACGTCGTTTCCATACCCGTTTTTGGAATCAGCTGAAAACGTTCAGAAAAGCGCTGAAAACGTTGATATGGTTTTACTTTATGCTTAACATGACATCGTGGTACCAAAATGTCAAGGAAGTTACGAAAACAGTAACACCTTGTTGGCTTCCTTGACCTTTCTCTCTCCTAGTTAGCAGTCTCTTTCCAGCTCACTCAATAGAAGACCTTAGATAAGCCTCAAAAGGCTTCCTACTACACACTTATTAAAGACGACACAAGTTTTTAAAGTCGGTATTTCTTGTGGTAAAATGTAAAATGAAATTCTTTACACCGCATTCATCGGTTAGAAGATCAATTAGAAAGCTAGTTTGATTGTGATTTTTATTTGGAACATTTCCTATGTCGATTAATGTGACCTGCGCATCAAATTGCATTGGATCTTAGTTTTTCTGACATTGATGCTTCGCAACTTGTTTTCGTATCTCCAAACGGATATCGATGCTTTCTATTTTAGGGGCGTATAATAGCTGCAAAGATGCCATGGAAGATGGCATCAACACTAGCCAAATAGTGACTCTATCAACAAATGGTGAAAACTTTCAAACATGGTGCGACATGACGACAGATGGTGGGGGTTGGACGGTATTCCAAAGAAGAGTTAACGGGAGTCTTAGTTTTGAGAAAACCTGGCAACAATACGAGAAAGGGTTCGGTGACCCAAGCGGCAACTTTTGGCTTGGACTTGAAAAAATTCATCTTTTGACAAAAGCAAAAAATTCAACCTTGAGGGTCGATTTGATAAATCTGACATTAGAGAAAGGATACGCAAAATACAAACAATTTGGTGTAGGAGAAAACCAAACAGGCTACAAACTTGATGTCGAGAACTATGAAGGAAACATCGGGGATGGGCTTGCGTGCTCGAATGGCATGAAATTCACTACATCTGACAAAGATAACGATCTTCATGGTTTCAACAACTGCGCTACATCATATAAAGGTGCATGGTGGTATAATAAATGTTGCAACACGTATCTTAATAGCATATATCATAATATAAAGACAGAAAGTCGATTTAAAATGACATGGCATTCATGGAGAAATAAAACCGGAGATATCGTTTACTCAGAAATGAAATTTCGATAAAGTTGTATGTCACTCCTTACCCCCTCCGCCCCCCGTTTAAAAATCGAAGTACCGTTTCATATTAAATGTCTCAAACCCCTCCACAACCAAATATTTTCAGAGCATTCGAATACTTCCTACTCGTAGAACATTGATGAACAAAATGATGATCAGAAAAATTTTCAGTCACAATGTTTACAATAAACCATATTAACAACCTGTTTTTCTGCGATCCTCTTCTTTAACATATTCACAGTTACCCAACCAAAAGTACCTTCGTCCTTTCCAGAGAGAACTTTCACGCTGTCTTCAAAGGTCTGAAATTTGTATTTTTTGAGAGACCTGCGAATGGATTCTATGATCTGCTCGCAGGTCGTTTGGTTTCTCGCACTAAAAGAAAAACAATATGTGTCTACAAAAACTTGAAAACAGACATGGCAACAGGTATATATTCTTTGATTTCATATCATCGATAAAATTAACCTGAAATACAAAGTAAAATAAATTTCACTGTCAATGCACACTCTAATGTTTGGAGCCTGAAGGACTACTATGTTAAACAGTAATTCCCTGTAAATATAAAATATTTCTTGTTGAAACGATTTCTTGTAAAAAAAATTTTCTTGTAATTACCTCGACTCGTTTTACATTGTATTAGGATTACTATCATTATTTTATTACATTTTAATTTTAACAGGGCCCTTGTTGATAACAGTACTTTCTAGTACTGATAAGGTACTTTTACCCTGTACAAATATGTATATTATTATTATTATTATTATGTCAAAGAATGTCAGAATCTACAGCATATCTGAGACAATCGAGGTAATCAATGTTTTGTCAAGGTACAATTGGACAAATCTACAACTCTTTGCAACATCTTGCGGGCTACTGATCAACAAAGAATCGTCTCTGAAAACAGGCAACATCTGCGATTTAATAGCAAAGTCCCTGACAAAGGGTGTTTTGATTATTCACTCTCTTCCCCCTTAGGCACTCTTCATTTGTGTACTTGCTTGCATCCGTATTATGGTTTGTCTCCACAGCCGAGGGGCAAATCACTTTATGATAATCTTGTACACTTTTGGTAGCAATCATATCGTTTTGTCAGAAAACCCGTAGAAATCGTTTTGGTGGAACTTCTATGCGCTCCCTCCAAAAGTGAATTGCCCCTCGTCCACAGCCATGTCAAGGATCATTATACACTATTCATGTGGAATATTAACATGACATATTTTTTTTGCTTACATTATTGAAAACTATATTACAATCTGGAAATTTATTTATATCTTTCTTTTAAAAAACTTTGAGAGCCTTATACTATCAAAAGTGTGGGCCTAATATAATTATTTTCATAGGATTAATGGTCCTTTGCTGCTACGAAGAATAACACTTTTTGCAACAAGCAGGCGATAAATGATGATATCGTTAAAATTTCAAATAATAGTAATATATGCAAATACGATGTCTTGAATGACTACCATTTGCAAGAAAAACAAAGACATCTTTGACATATGATAAATAAAAAGGCTGTGAAAATCTTGGACCACTAATTCCAGTTCTCGCGTGCAATTTCGACAATCGCTATCTCCACTTGAAATGATATTGATATATGCGATTAGAGTTTACGCTTTTCTGTGTGTCTTGTATGAAAATTGCCTGCCTATAAGATCAACATTGTTCTGGGGAGAGGGGGAAGAGGGGAGGGAGGGGGAGGGAGAGACTGAACGGTTTTCTTAGTTATTTGGAAGACTTGCTTCCCTAAACGTTCACGTACATAACGAGTCTAGATCATTCCCTATTTTAACATTCCCTTTCGTCTAGATCATTCCCTATTTTAACATTCCCTTTCGTCTAGATCATTCCCTATTTTAACATCATGTAGACAATAATGACTGGTAAAATAAATTCCTGCCTTTTTAACAGCCAAGATATTTTGCCAAACCTGAAAATGGTATGGTGTAAAACATCTCACATATATATCATATACAGCTATATAATCGTTTTATTATCATTATGATTCACTGAAAATTAGACTTAAGTATAAACTATCAACAGTAAGACCACAGCAGAAATACGTCACATTTCAGCAGCGTTGATTAGAAAAAAACCCTTTCGACGAGTTGTTTGATTAGTCTCACGCGAAGAATTTTTCTGACACGTGAATTTTAAGGCTAGACGTGTAGGTGCACTGTAGACTTTGTGTCTTGGAATCAAGAAGCTCATAATGAGCCACCCCTGAAAAGCATTTAATTGTGCCCATACATATCATAAAAGATAGGCTTGCAAGGAACCAACCATAACAGTCTCATTCCAGCTGTAGCTCCAACATAAATGGGAGTGTGATGCCTGTTGTGTTTTGGCACCTTTCCAAGTGCAACGTCTTCGATACAACGTTCAATTATCTTGCTTGCATTGGAAGGGCTCTCAGGGAATCTCGATATCCCAAAATCTAAAAAATAAAGTAAAATAATGATTAATATCAGCTAAGGTGCGAAGTGCTGAAAAATTGTGGAGAACAAAACAGGATACAGAAAAGCAAGAAAACTTATCAAGCAAGAAAACTCTTTTTACAGTTCCTTTGGAGACAATTTCTTTTCAAGGAAACATAATTTATCTCAAGAACAATAAGTTTAAAAACTCATTTGGACAATAAAATATATGAAACACTCAGATGAACATGAATAATAACTATTGATAAGCAATAAAAATTACATATGCATTCATTATAGATCAGAGAGTAAATGATTCAAAATAGCTAAGTTTAAGAACATAAAACGGTAGTATAAAAAGACAGGGGTGAAGCTATAGAGAATTTAGGTTGACAACCCCTGATTTCCCAGAAAATTTCTCCACTCATGTGTCACTGTAGGCAATAATAGAATGCGGCCAAACAGCTTAAAATGAATTTACCTATTTGAGTGTCATGTCATTTTAGGACCATAGGTGAATTTCGGAATACACAGACAATTTTCTGGCCAGGAATGGTTATGTATTATGGTTTAATTTGTTAATTGTGTCAGTATATCTTCGAAATTTAGAACATAGGATCTACAATCCCAGACAAAAATGAGACTTTTCAAGGAAAGATTATATTCTCACTTTCCTTTAAAAAATAATGTTTCCCTCTCCCCCAATCCAATGTTGAATGCACAATTTTGAAGGAGAAATGATAGAACTACAAATCCAACATTGCTTTGGGGGAAAAGGGGGGATTCAAACTTACAGGGGCAAGGTAAAGTAGAAAACTACAAAAATTGCATTTTGTCTCAATATTTTTGTCCGGGATTGTAGACTTTTTGTATTTCTGAAAGATTGTGTCAATTTGCCAACAAGCTCAAAGCAACACCCTCACATCTGTCTTTTGACTACACCCCTGTAGAAGGAAAATAGAGGAAATTCAAATGTCTATTGTATCTGAAAAAGATCTTACTGGAGCATGTTGAGTATCCAATTTGGTTGACATGGGCAGTCCCTTTGTATTTAACATCACTTGGCCACCTATAAACAGTTATATCTGTGTGGGTTGATCCAGCATCAATCACCACCCCATACTATAAAAAATAAGGGATAGAAACTTATTATCAATTGAAGAAATAACAATGCAACTGAAATAGCATTGAAAATACTTAAAGTGGAAACTTTCTATGATTAGGCCTCTTTAACTACAATCATAAAATCGATTTAATACTTGTTAGGTAATTTGTAACTGGCAAGCTTGCTCTTGCCAAATACCTGACTCACAAAAGTAGTTGCAAAAAGTTTAAAAAAAAACAAAAAAGAGGTAACCTTAGGTAAGCATAGGTGTTGTTCCCACATTTTGTTTGAATATAAATAGGTATAAAAGTGATTATAAAAAATAGATGTAAATATAAACAACTGATTTATTATTATGATGGCAGTAAAACATTATTAAGATATCAGAATGAATAACATCAAACTTGGACATGCTAACTTTCTTTAGAAAAGAAATTACAAAAAAAATTGGGATGAATTTGAAAAATCATCTTGAAATGTTAAAGAAAAGAATTCTTCGCATTGGAGAACTTATTGCGCTGACATGAAAACATTGTTGTTTGGAGACTTGCTTTAAGTGTAACTGGTTGGTTTTTCCAGCAATACTTTTGGTTTATCCAGCATTAGGTAACAGAATCTGAAGTTTGCATTCTGGGCCATTCCAGTATAGATAGCATAGAATTACATAACACAGCATTGCAAAGAATTACATAAGAAGTATTATATAGAATTGCATAATATAGAAATAAATATCATTGCTATGACAATTATGCTTTCAGAAAGAACAAAGACTGTTGGATTGTTAGTCACACAACTAATTTGTGACTAAAAATAAAAATATTTTGGTTCTGATGGCACTGTTCCAATATCCTAACAGAAAATCAGGGTAAAAGCAAATATGTTTTATCTTAATTTAGACCTCAAACATATCAATTGCTCTCTTCGTCTGTGCACCTAGCATTATTCTATCATAAAAGATCATGACTATTCAGATATTGGGTTATAAAAAATATGTAAAAGCATACATGATGTATGTGCTCAAGAGACTTGTTGCGAAGCATTGCATATGATACAATCATACCAATTGCACCAAAAACAAAGAAAGATAGTGCCAGAACAAGCATGGGCCATCTTTGACAAATGCAACCTGCTGTAAGAAAACAAATTTACTGTTAGAAATAGCAAGTGGGTATTCATCTGCTATAACAATCCTGAAAATACAACTTATAACAACAACCATTAATATTTTAGTAAACTCAAACTCAAACTCAAAACTCAAAATATTTTTTTCAACGTAAAATTGATTAATTACAATATACTGGTTAACATAATTATACTAAATATACAATATCCAAGTTAATATGGCTAAATAACAATGAATGGTCAACCGCAATATTTTATAGAGCAGCAATGAGAATTAAACATTTTTAGGCTGATGGACACATGGAAAGAACCTTGGGCAAGCTATCAAGCCATGTTGACGTGTTTATAATGACGATTTTAAGTTTGAATAATAACAGTAAGATATAACAAGAATAAAATAAAGTAGAACGAAATAAAAATAAGACTATGTGTAATATTGTAATAACAGCTAATAAAAGGATCAGGACTGTACCAATTTGTTTGCCATTAAACAAAAGCTTTGGTTTTCAGCACTTACCCTGTTAAAATCAAAATCTATTTTCAAATTTTGGTACCCATGCTAAATGTCTCTGGATATAACTTTACAGGGCTTACAATTTGAGGAGGGGTGTGGTAATAGCTCATGCTCTCCCCTCAACACTCTCCTCATAAGTTGTAGGGAGCTGAGAATGTTGAGAAACTGTGTAATCATTAAGATACCCCCTGACTTTCATAACCAGTGTTTTAATCCTGATTGACATTTTTATAGTAGATCAATATTTGCTTGTATATATGCTTGTTTATTTTTAACGAAGTTGAGTTGTGAGCCTAGAGAACCAACAGTATCATCAAAGAGCTATTCTTTGTAACTTGGTGTGGGGCTTACCCGCGTTCCCCACCCCAATCTTGTGAAAATATACAACAGAGAATGGCTTTCATCTAACTGAATGTAGAAATTGTCCAGTCATTTGCAGGTTCTGTTGAGTATTTTGAAAAGAGGTGCAAACAAAACTGTCAACATCAGAGATTGAGGGGACTTAAACAGCCATTACTATAAATAAACCTGCATTGATTTTTTTAAATTTTTCTTGACTTCTATTCTATGCCATTTTAGGAACAAATGCTACATTTGTTTTGATATAGCTCACCTTAACAAATAAGATACTTACATAACATAAATGTTCATTTATGACTTCAAAATATAGGTTTTGTGCATGGTTAGGGGCCTATGTTTCATTGAAATAAGTTAGTAAATATCTTATAAAATCCAGCACTACATACTGCAACAGAACTTGAAATAAAAACAGAAAATGTCTAGAAATTTTCGGACAAAACGACTACCATCTTTTTTAGCTGAAACCAACAAAAAGAAGGTTCACTTTTCAAACGACAAACGACAAATGTTGAGACCGAAAAGGTTAATAATAATGAAAATTAACGTGCAGCGAGTACCTCATCGTCAAGGTGTAGCTTTTAGATAAATAGGGTTTTTGATGAGGATCTCAAGTACTTCATTTCTTAAAGTGCCTTGCTATAAAATACGTCCAAAAACTGTAAAAGGTTTATGGCCTCAAAGGAATATGTTTCTTATTAACTCTGCCTACTTACCATCGTCATTTTCTTCATTACGGCGATCTGGTTTTTCCATTGTATTCTCTTATATGCTTTTTATCCAGAAAACAAACATCTTTAAATAAATAAGCGATCTTTTAGGCTCTGAAATAATTTAGTAAAGAAAAACTGAGCTTAAAGCACGACATAAACAACAACTCCTATGGTTTTTCTCTTAGTGCCAAAGCGATGAGATGATCGGAAGAAATATTTGTTCTGCCTCTTTTTGATTCAAATTTCACCGCGAAAACGAGAATCGCTATATCAGGAAAGAATAGGGAAGGAAATTCCAACAAATTATATATAAATTTTTTTCAAATCATGTTCTTAGCAAAGTTATTACTTAGGAGTTAATGCAAGCTAAGTGAGAGTATGAAATTTGCATAGTCAAACTTTATTTGAATGCCTTATTTAAATACGTGCTTCATATAAGTGTGTTCTCTATGGAATTTGCCACACGCAACGCTCTTTGTTCTCAACCTGATCTTTCGTCCGAAGAGCTGGTTGCCAAAGTTAATTTCTGAACAGTGTGATTTGCTTCTAAAGAAGAGATATTTATATATCTTGGGTTCAGGTATCAAGCAGCTGTAGCCGGAATATAAACAAGTAAGGGTTTTTTGACGGATAAAAGTGAATGGTGATGTATTAATCCTTGCAACACACAATAAGATGGCAAGGATTTCCATTTGCTGTTTTTGCTGGCCTTGTGGGAAACTATGGAAGTGCCTTGGATTCAAGCCAATACCCCGTTCTAAGATAACACGCTCCATATATGCCATATACTTATTGACTTTGACGATCATATCAATAATACTTCTAACTCCAAAAGCGATGGCTGCTATACTAACACAACGAGTATGTGCGAGACTTGGACACAAAACATGCGAGATTCTTCATGGACCAGCTCCAGTCTACAGGATATTTATGGCAATTAGCGGTGTGCATCTGCTTATGTCAATACTGCTTATTGGTGTAACACACGCGAACCAGAGAAGATCGTATTTGCAAAACCATTTCTGGATTTTGAAGATTGGCGTTATCTTGGCTTGCACGATTGCTTTCATCTTTTACCCGAAAACTTCTTACACTGGCGAGATCTGGCACTTCTTTGGACTTAATTCCGCCTTTGCTTACATCATTCTACAATTTATTCTTCTTGTAGACATCGTGCATGCATTCAATACTCGAATTGTCAGGCTAATAGAGGCGAGTGATTCAGTTTCGCGCTCAGTTCATCTGTATCTTATACTTTGGGTTCCAACGACACTACTTTATATAATGTCAATAATTGCAACAATTATGCTTCTTAAAACCTATGGCTTGAGACAGGAGTGCAGTAACAATACGTTTTTCATTTCCTTCCATGTCTACATGTGCCTCTCAGCAACATTCATCTCAATAAACCCTATAGTGCAAAAAGCTCGTCCGAAATCTGGATTACTTCAGTCATCCGTCGTGACGTCATATAGTACCTACATACTGTGGATCACACTGTCAAATGAGCCAGACGAACGCTGCAATTTAAACAGGGAATACATCTACCCGATGGATCCTTTGAAAAATGTACAGATAATAGTAGGACTGGTTCTTACTCTAACGATTCTTTTCATATTTTGCATTAGAAAAGTGAATTTTCCTCAGTACGGAAACACAGTTCCGCCTCAGCTGGAGTCGCTGCTGCAGGAATCGCTTGAAGCAGCGGATTATTCAAATGACAACAGTGGATCTGTTGTAGAAGATGAAGCATACGGAGTTGAATGCAGCTACTCCTTCTTCCACGCGGTGATGTGCCTTGCTGCATTGTACATTATGATGACATTGACATGTTGGTATAGGCCGGAAGAGGGGGAGCACCACTCCGTCAAGCTCATAGCTGGATGGGGGGCAATCTGGATCAAACTATGCAGCGGAATATTCAGTGTTTTCACGTACATCTGGACATTAATCGCGCCAGTGATTTTCCCAAGATCGTACAAGGACCTTGTATTCTATGATTTACTGTTTGCTATAACATAATTAACAATCATAAAATGTCATTTTTTAAATAAATATCTGAATATGAATCTTACCAATACAATCATTTTGCGGATACAGGAAAAATAGAATCAAATCGTTTTTTTCTAATGATATAATTCTTTTTAAATTCATATAAACATTAAAATACACATAGAAAATGTTTGCCACTATATTACCTCGAGAAGTATTGAGTAAGCATATTCAGGTAGTCATCACCATGATCATTAGATTCTAAATACATCTGCTTATTATGCATTTTGGAGGGCTATTAAAGGGAAGTAGCATGGAATTGAAATAGGGAGGATCGTGGCAATGTGGGGTTACATTTACCAAGCATGTAGAAGGCGGAGCAATACCACACTGATCTATTCCGACAGGAGTCCCTGATGTCAACTGACAACGAGTAATTTTGAAGACAGTAACGTTTCTCAAACAACATTTTTATTGTTTTCAGATGTTTTCATGTTTTCAGAAGTCAACATGACATCCCAAAAATGGAATTCTTAAAAGACGTTTTGTAACAAATAGAGGAAATTATTCATATCTATTCGCTAAAGGTTGCCATCAAATTACACAAGATGAAAGCCATACAATAAAATGTCAGGCTACAATACTTAAAGGGCGCATGTCCTAGGTGCACCCAGGCACTAATGTCCCACAGAAAGCTTTCTGCTTTGGATAGCTTACTTGGAGAGCTAAAGCAAGAAGCGGAGACTATATAATGGAACGAGGAGGCAAAAGGTTAACTGGGGGCTAATCATGCTAAAAACCAAAAATAAGGGCAATTTTTGTATGTTTTTAGTACATTTTGACTAAGCTTCCTCGTCTCCCCGTTTCGCAGTCCCTGTTCTCGATATAATGCTACTAAAAAGACTAGCTAAACAGAGACTTGCCACGCAACAGATTGGAAGAATAAGAGATGATTTTAATGTTATATCAGAAGCATAGCAAAGCTAGTAAACAAATTGGCTAACAAACTGAAGAAGATAAAAGTTTGTTATCACTTCTATTTCTTCTAGAGCGATCTGGAAGAAACTTGATTTCGCATAAGAAAAACTCGTCCCCATATTTATCATTGCTGTAAAGCGTGTTTTGACAGAGCAGCAAATACTGCTCCCTTGCTTTGAATGTTCTAAACGTTAAACATGCCGACCGTCTACTGCTTAGCACAATCTTTTCACCGATATCTGTGTACAAGATGTAGCCTTGCTTTCTGGCCGGTCCTAGTTTTTTCTTTACTTTGACCAAGCATAATCCCAATTCCTCGAAAACTGCACTTGCCTCATAAGGAACGATATGTTTGAAATTCTTGCGATGCCAAGATCGAATATCGTAGTTGTAGACAACAAATTCCACGCATGAAACTTGCTTCACTCCATTAACTCGTATTAAGCCTTTGCTCGATTTCACTTGCATTCTCACTGTTGAACTCACGCACTCAGAAATTTCGCGACAATGATGGGTAGCAGTCGAATGTACAACACTGGGCATGTGCTCTAGTTGATGCATAGCAATAAATACAATCCGCCAGAAGTGTTTAACTAACATCTCTTTGAACGGCTTTCCACCAAAGTACTTTGATAGCCAATAGTGATTTCGATTCAAGTTGACATTGAAGAGATTGGGGTTTTCAAATGTGCGAGAACAAAGCATTTTCCAAACGATGTTATTAAAACTAAGTATTTCTTGCAGTCTTGCAGGTTTTTGCAAACGATAAAATATCTTCGACACATAAAAAGCGAAAAATATCATAGATCCAAATACTTAACGGGATTTTGAATAGATCTTTATCTCTTTGAATGCTTTCCTCGCCAAGTCCATCGCAGTCCACCGAGTTAAAGATAGCTTCCATCATACTCAGCTTATGCTTGGCAAAAGTAATTCCCTCTCCGACTTCGTATACTGGATGCCTTTTGTACCAAAAAAGAACAAACGGGTTACTGATATCTTCCCGTGAGTGCGGAATGAATATCCTGTAAAGTTTAGAAGGCGAATTTTCTGACGAAGAATTGAGCATTTCACACGGCAATTTCAAACAGAAGCAGTTCGAAAGTGTTCGAATTAAAAGTTCGACAAACGACAAATCTATCGCTTTTAGTCTCTATACTATTTGATTTTTCGAAAAAGCACTCTGGGGAATTTAATGTAATTTGATGTGTAATTTTGACCAAAATTTAGTACGAATTTATTTGAAATTATCTACCCATCATTATGAAACATTCGAAACGGAACCGAGGCCAACAAAATGGCAGCGGGAAGAACCAGAGCACAATTATGATGAAAATTTTTGACACCGTTTCAATTCACAATTCAACAAAAAACAGGCTCGTAGACATATTAAATTCATTTCAATATTTCAAATTTTTCAATGAACTGTACTCCCAACAGTCGATTTGACTTATCTCGACAAGGAAGGTGGATATTTTTCAAAGTCGCCAGCTACATTAATTTCATCTACGAGTATAAAATAGCAAACAATAGTTCTTCAATTAGGTGGATGCCATCGATTGAGGAAATGGACAGCACGTGAACAAGGTCTCGCTACAGATGATTCTTACGACAAATTTATTAATATCGACATTAATTACAACAAATATCGGTAAAGGTAAATAACAAAAGGAGATTCATCCATAATACATTAATTAAAATTATGGCTTCGTTTTAAAAATATACTTCTAATGAATGCTAGTGCTCATAACAATTATTTTCTGCCGACATAAGGTTAAATTTTTTATTATAAGGAATCTATGATTGTGATTGGCGACCGAGGGTGACATGTTTGACCTGGAACGATTTAAGCTGTCAAAAACCTTGTATAAAAAACCAAGAATAAAATATTTTTGCCGGTTTAAAGTTGAATCTGATTGCGAAAGCAGCAAGAGGTTGCAAAATTAAATTTTGAGTAATTTCCGAAACGATGCTGCAAGTTGCATTGTTGTAATATTTATTGTCCTCCTTTGAGTTACGACAAGCACACAAAGGATATAAAAAATCCATACCCATCCATACCCAGTATAATCAGCTAGACAGGAATACGTCTGCACTTGACTTTGCACAAAGAAGTCGATAACAGTATCACCTTATAAAGCATTACCGTATACTGGTTGCGTTTCCATATATTTCTATGGACGGGATTTCATTAGAAAGATACATTGGTGTTTGATTCTGCTTTAGATTAAACAATTGCAGAACTTCTGTACCAACTTCCATCGTTTAAGGTTCCCCAGCTCTATTCTTTTAAATCCTGCCTCTATGGGTTCCTTCCCTTGCAATAGAAATTCTGCATTTGGCCTGAGCCTTTTAAATAGATTTCTGAAAATAGAAAAATGCTTCTTATGAAACATGAACACAAAAAAAGCAAAGAGTAAAGTTTTTGTATATTTTCTTGTAAATTAGTTGCCAATTTAAAGAAAAATAATTTCCATCGATTTCCTTGGTTTATGAACAATTATCGAGAAGAAAGTTTGCAAAAAAATTAAAACTTTTTTTAGAAATTTATATTCTATTTCCAAAAAGATAAAGGGGGTGAACCGTTTGGTGAAATCTGGGTTTCAAGGGGCTCTCCAATTAAACACTCTGCTTGGTTCTCATTGGACGTTAATTGCTTAATTGCTCAAAAATCATTCTAACATTGAGGGCTTTAAAGTAACTATAAAAACAGTCACTTCTTCTAATTTGAATAGGCCGGTTCTTAGTCTCTGTCAGTTTGATTTAATAATTATGATCTTGATTGAACCTGTGAGCGTTAGCCTGCACGCAGACTCGACTGGTTTTCCCAGAGATGAATTTAGTTGAATGGAAAATTTAGGGTTTGACTCTCAGCAGAGTCTGCGAATCAGCCACAGAAACTATGTCAGCTGACAGGGGCGGACTGGCTAATTTTTTTGGCCCGGGCAAATTTTGATCAAACCGGCCCACAATAATAGCAAATAAAAAACTCCTCGGAAAATACAAGTAAATGTTAGTCTGCAAGGAAAACAAGTTTTTAAATTCAGTAATTTTGTGCATGGTTGAATGCTTGCGTAACATAACAAGTGAATAAGCATAACAGAATATGCTTAACAGAACATGATAAATATGTCATTTGTTGACTAAACAGTAAATAAACAAAAAATTTAACTCCTTGGTTTGACTTTGTTTCTAAATATAGTAACTTATATGTTGATAATGTGATCGTTCAGGATGTCATCTAACAGGTGTTTTTCTAAGAACATTAACATGAAGGACTCCAGGTTTGGCTGCGAAAAATTACTACGTAATCTGTTCTTTATATATTTAAAGCGGAAAAGCTTCTATCACACTCCACTTGTGACAAATAATTTTCTAATCCTCCGGAAAACCACAATGATTTTCAGCAGCCCAAAAAAATCGATTTGTCAATTTCTGACCCCAAAAAATAGGCACCCCTGTTGAAATTTTATCGTGTAGCACCATACCCCTGTGGGCGGGGGTGCATTTGACTTGTGATAGTATAGGCCTAAAAATAAACTTACAAAAACTTGTATGAGTTTATTGAAAGGAGCAAGAGCAAGACCCTGCTGTTTTTAGTGACGTTTGTGGCTTTTGCCTGATAAAAAAGCTTTGTATCGTAGCTGAATCCTTTTTTAAGACTCGCAGCTTTTCCTTCACAAAATTTCTGTGCATCACCTTTGGTTGAAGTCTTCTTGCTTTCCCTCGTTATACGCAGTGGCGTACCCAGGGCCGGAGAAGGGGGGGGTCTGGGGCGCAGCCCCCAGAAATTTTTTGGACCACGCCCTTCAAACACTCGCAAATGCAGAGAAACGCCCTTTTTGCAAAATTTTCCGCCATTATTTGATTCATGTTCGCTACAGTAAATAGGAAAGTATTTTACAATTGTTATTGACACAAGCATACAGTATACTACACCCCCACCTCGATGAGTTTTACATCGTTTTAGGACAAATCTCGAGGATCACATTTTAGATCACAAGTGGGGGGTTTGGACCCCCCTATTCCCCCCCTTGGGTACACCACTGGTTCTACGTATGTCCTCTTCATTGCTTCACATCACAGAGCGAATTGCTTAGTGAACTCTAATTTTTGGACTTTTAAATTTATTACATTTAGCAATAGCTTGTGCTTAGGGAAAAACATGACCAGCCTCAAGCAAAAGCTAAATAAAAAGACATGGTTAAAATCTTATGTATCGCATTGAAACAGGGGTGTTACAGTATAATATGTTGCCAAAAAGGAAATACCGTCAAGAGAAAATATAAAAATTTTCAATAACATTTTTTCTGAAGAAGTGTGTTTGGGCTGCGGTGACAAAAAGAAACTCGCGTGTATATTTATCCTTTCCCACAAAGTCTCTGAAAAATCAAGGCAAACAGATCAACGTGTGGGTATACTTTTTGCCTCGCATTCACTTTTTAAGCTAATTTATTTTTTGCACTTTTATCAACCGGCCCTTAAACAGACCGGCCCTTCGGGCGATCGCCCGAATAGCCCGACCCGCCAGTCCGCCCCT
>NW_027019299.1:1002403-1041124 GCF_013076305.1 Rhopilema esculentum
TTCGTATACTGGATGCCTTTTGTACCAAAAAAGAACAAACGGGTTACTGATATCTTCCCGTGAGTGCGGAATGAATATCCTGTAAAGTTTAGAAGGCGAATTTTCTGACGAAGAATTGAGCATTTCACACGGCAATTTCAAACAGAAGCAGTTCGAAAGTGTTCGAATTAAAAGTTCGACAAACGACAAATCTATCGCTTTTAGTCTCTATACTATTTGATTTTTCGAAAAAGCACTCTGGGGAGTTTAATGTAATTTGATGTGTAATTTTGACCAAAATTTAGTACGAATTTATTTGAAATTATCTACCCATCATTATGAAACATTCGAAACGGAACCGAGGCCAACAAAATGGCAGCGGGAAGAACCAGAGCACAATTATGATGAAAATTTTTGACACCGTTTCAATTCACAATTCAACAAAAAACAGGCTCGTAGACATATTAAATTCATTTCAATATTTCAAATTTTTTAATGCACGGTACTCCCAACAGTCGATTCGACTTATCTTAACAAGGAAGGTGGATATTTTTTCAAACTCGCCAGTTATATTAATTTCATCTACGAGTATAAAATAGCAAACAATGATTCTTCAATTAGGTGGATGCCATCGATTGAGGAAATGGACAGCACGTGAACAAGGTCTCGCTACAGATGATTCTTACAACAAATTTATTAAATATCGGCAAAGGTAAATAACAAAGGGAGATTCCTCCGTAATACATTAATTAAAATTATGGCTTCATTTTAAAAAGATACTTCTAATAAATGCTAGTGCTCATAACAATTATTCTCTGCCGACATAAGGTTAAACTTTTCATTATAAGGAATCTATAATTGTGATCGGCGACCGAGGGTGACATGTTTGACCTGGAACGATTTTAGCTGTCAAAAACCTTGTATAAAAAACCAAGAATAAAATATTTTTACCGGTTTAAAGTTAAATCTGATTGCGAAAGCAGCAAGAGGCTGCAAAATGGAATTTTGAGTAATTTCCAAAACGATGCTGCAAGTTGCATTGTTGTTATATTTATTGTCTACGACAAGCACACAAACAATGTAAAAATTCCATACCTAGTATAATCAGCCAGCCAGGAAGACGTCTGCACTTGACTTTGCACAAAGAAGTTGATAACAATATCACCTCATAAAGCATTACCATATACTGGTTGCGTTTCCATACATTTCCATATGTTGGACGAGGTTGCATTGACTTCCAAGATTTTATGTCAACTAACGCTCGGACGGGATTTCATTAGAAAGATACATTGGTGTTTGATTCTGCTTTAGATTAAACAATTGCAGAACTTCTGTACCAACTTCCATCGTTTAAGGTTCCCAAGCTCTATTCTTTTAAATCCTGCCTCTATGGGTTCCTTCCCTTGCAATAGAAATTCTGCATATGGCCTGAGCCGTTATAATAGATTTCTGAAAATAGAAAAATGCTTTTTATGAAACATGAACATAGAAGAGCAAAGCAAAGAGCAACGCTTTTGTACATTTTCTTGTAAATTAATTGCCAATTTAAAGACAAATAATTTCCATCAATGTCTTTCGTTTAGGAACAATTATCAAGAAAAACGTTTGCGAAAAAATCTAAACTTTTTCCAGAAATTCATCTTTTATTTCAAAATAAACTAAAGGGGGTCAACCCTTTTGGTGAAATCTGTGTTTCAAGGGGCTCTCCAATTAAACACAACTGCTTGGTTCTCATTGGACGTTAATTGCTTGATTGCTCGCAAGTCATTCTAACCTTGAGGGCTTTAAAGTAACTATAAAAACAATCACTTCTTCTAATTTGAATAGGCCGGTTCTTAGTCTCTGTCAGTTTGATTTAATAATTATGATCTTGATTGAACCTGTGAGCGTTAGCCTGCACGCAGACTCGACTGGTTTTCCCAGAGATGAATTTAGTTGAATGGAAAATTTAGGGTTTGTCTCTCAGCAGAGTCTGCGAATCAGCCACAGAAACTATGTCCGCTGATATCAGCATTCTGAAACGATCGTCCACGCGTGACGCTGAATTTTACTGGGAGAGAAACACTGAATTTTCTAATCAACTAAATTTCTAATCAACTAGATTCATCTCTGGGAAAAACCAGTCCAGTCTGCTTGCAGGCTATGTGAGCGTAGGATCGCTCTGCTTTAATGCATCATCCAGCGAATGTTCAGTTCATCCAGTGCTCACAAAAATAAACAAGCTGTTGTTATTCAATTGAAGATGCGTGTTTATAAACAAATAATATTTGGACAGTTGGATGTGAGCTGATAAGCTGGCTGGCTGAGTCAAGTGTTTTGTAGTTGGATTTTCCAACAGACCAGTTAATTGGACAAAACTACTATCATTTAATATAACAAACTTGAAACCTTTCCGGGCAAAAGTTGCTTGTGGTCTAAGATTGATGTCAGTTACCCTGGGTACCAGAACCTCATGTATCCGGAGATAAAGTATTGTAGACGGCTGCGGTGGCAATTTCTGAGACCAAATAATCGAAACTCTGGTTCCCAGGGTAGATGTCAATTCTTTAGGTGTAAGATTCAAACAATAGATACAATCAATTACTTTAGCGACTGGACCGAGATTAATATTGGTGTCCCTCAAGGCTAGATGTAAGGGCCTCCGCTGTTTAGTTCACTTATAAGCGACATTATTATAGCTATCAAAAGTAAAGATATTTTCAATTATATTGACAACACTACCACTATGTGTGTCGCTCAGGTCTAGAAGATGGTCTCGTGGAGCAATTGAGTTGATATCTAAAATGTGATTTAACGATTTTGGAAACAAAGAGTAGTTCATCGGCGAAATCTGCAAGTCGTTGATGATTTAAATGTTTTAAAAGAAGAACAATTTAAATATGTGGCATGAGAAAATTATTAGAGTCGTCTATCGTCTTCAAATAGTGAACAAAATTAATAAGAAATCTAAAGTTTTGAAGCATATTGAACATTTTAGAGTTTGAAATGTTGAAATGGTAAGTTATTTTCAATATTGGGATCAATTAGCCCATTGCTCTAGGTATAGTCTATTGGCTATGCTCTAAGCTACTGTCTTTTTCCCAGCTAACGTTAAAAATCACTAACTAATCGTTTACTGTTATCGGATTCCTTAACAATACCTTCCCAGGAAAAGTCCAAGAATTCTGTTTTCCATTCATGGATTTTCTAAAACAGTACCGAATCTTAGTTTCCTCGAAAAAACAAAAAAATTTCTCAATGGAAGAATTGAATGTTATTTTCGATACTACAATTTAAGCCTGGTTTGAGAGTTGCTTCAGATAGTGAGTGAATGAATATGCCAAATTTAACGGCAGTTTATCACTTACTACACTTCTTTAAAGGTGGAGGCGAGAATCTCTAAGAGGAGGAATGGGATAAGATTGAACGCTATCCTTCCATTTCAAATGTCAAAACATAGAACTGTCTTATTTCATCATTGATATGAATTTCAACCAGGTGCTATCATTGGCTTTTAGGTGTTATTCATCTGTCTTTGAACCTTACTGTAAATGGCGGCGAGTTCTACTTTGTAATGAAATGGTTTTAATGGTTAGTCAAGATAAGATAGGCGTGCTTCAATGATGTGCTAAAAATTTCATGCAACCTGTAGTTTTTTGTTCCCCCTGCTCATAGCCGTACGGAGCGGGGGAGGGGGGCTGAAGCCCTCCCTAGATTCAGGCAACTGTTTTTTCGGGAAAAAATCAGGCAGGAGCGTTCTGCAAAGACAAAAGTATCAGAAAACTACATTTTAAAATTGTTTACAAATCTCTGAGATGAGTAAAGTGGCCGTAACCGCGAGCACTTTCAGTAGTAATGGAATAATGTTGAGAAAATATGTTGTGTGAAAACAAAAAAAAGCGACACGAACACAGCTTGCGCCCCAGTCATCAAATGCTGCCAAAGTTATGAATGTGGACTGGGCACAGGACACAAGAAGTAAAAGAAAGAGGCTGTTATGCTGTCATAGTTGAGTTGATGGAACATCAGATTTTAGTCAGCACGAACAAGTGTCAATTTATGAGTTCTGCACTGAATGGTGTCAGATAGGATTGTTTTGTTGGATTTTACAAACTCAGTCTTCAGTGGTTGTACAAATTGTTTAAAGACAAGCTTTTGCAATGGACAAAGTCTTTGGAGAAATCTATGCCTAATGTAGTGACAATAACCAAGAAATTTTGGGAGCTTTTGGCAATAGCGTAAAGGAGGCATCTGGAGCCCGAAAGAAAAAGCTGATACGAGAAAAATTTAAAGGTGTAAAGCACGTCAAACAATAGTGAAATGTAAAAATGAGAATTTTTTCTCCTTAGCTAGAGTAAGGTGAGTTATAGAGCTTCAGTTGAAGAGCTTGAGACGTTTTGGAAAGCTATTTGAACTTGAGAAAAGTTTAAAAATCATGTACGTAAAGGCATCTTGGGCCCCTTTTGGTTGGGGACCTAAACTGCATTAGGCCACTGGCATTAGGGAATGCAAACGTGAATGCTAGCCCTTTGACAGAAATCATCAGAAAGGTTTGCTTCTTCTACCAAATAGATTCTGCAAATCAAATAGATCAAGCAAAAAAAGTTTGTGAACTGCTGAAAATGATGCATGATGACAATGTTTCGGACTTAGTTCCACATTTTGCTGAAGGGATGCAAATCCTGGCCCGCTCTTGGCCACTATTCCAGCAGCATCATGCTCATCGAAACGGACATTCAGCTCACTTAGGCACATAAGAACATATCTTCGTAGCACATATCATCGTAAAACAGCAAATACTTGACAATGTAGCCCTCTTCAATACCGAACGATAATGTTCAAATCATGTTCTCGAAAGATATCGATAAAATAATCGATATATTTGGTCGACGTCGTGGGAGAGATTCGTATTTCTTTTATTGAAAACTCGAAAGCCATTTTGTAATGTGTCATGTAATGTGTTTGTTTTCCTCAAAGTAGATCAAATACAGATTAAAAAAGGCGTTTTTTGCGTTTTTCACGAGTCTGATGGGCGTGGTCAAGATATTATTTTGTCTACCCCAATTTTGGTCGGGCTGGCGACGCTCTTGAAAGCAGTGCATCCTTCAAGCAGCGTAAGAAAATAATTGTGAATATCACACCAATAGTGTTAAAAATGCAGTTACAAATTTTGACATTTGAGATGATATGATAGCTCCAACTGTTACCTTGATTCCGCTTCGTGTTCCCCGTTTCCCAGTTCCCCGTTCCTTGGTGGTCTAGGGGCAAAATGGCCAAACCATCCTTTAGCAACATTTAGGAGGCTACGATAGGCCTCATGAAACATAAAGAAGATATAATTTAATAACACAAGGGGGTTTGTTTTATCATATGATGTGAATCTAAATTTGGAGTACTTTTGAATAAACATTGATATAAAAAGGGAAGACTTATATCAGGGCAGATTCAATGGAAGAGTATCTATTCCATATTATGGGCAAAGTCTGGTGTTGCTTCTTTACGAATTGAAAATAATAGTAAAACAATGCAACTGAACTTTTACATCGTAATTCAAAGACAACTAAACCTCCAGAAATTACATACACATATTGACTTTTTTGTTTTCGTTTTTAAATTTTTGTTAAGTAAGTTGTTAATTTTTTCGAAAAGAATTGTCAAAGACAGATATCGACTTAGCAAAATAACCTCTCAATGTTCCCTAGCATTCAGAAAGCTCAGCTAATAAAACGCTGTTTACTTAAGTCATGAAGAGAGTAAAAACTGGTGCTTAGAAAAACCAGAAACAAAGACTTTTTGTTGTTATTTGTTAATCACGATATGGTAAACACCCTCAGATAATCTTTTTGCCACCAGCCGTACAACAGGCCGCCTTCTCAGCATCATTATGTGCATATTAAAAAAGAAAAAGAATAAAAATGAGAAGGAATTGAATATTAATACAAATAAGAAAACATCTTGTTAATTTTCGTAATTATTGTCTTAAGTTTCATACTAAGGCAGTCCCTGCTGCATTTACATTCCCTGCCCGGTTGGATCTTCTTCGGCCAGAAAAGAGTTCTTCGTCGTGAAGAGGTTATCTTCATGCTCATCCCAATGATTCGTTATTTTGTCAGAACTTTTTGCAATGCTTTCCAATAGTCTCTTTTTCCACTTTATACCAGGTTGTTCATTCGTTACACTTCTGACACCACCGTTATTGTCCTGATCGGAGCTTGACAAACCCCCTTGTTTTCCAAATGTAGTATCTTTTGATTTGCCTCTCCATAATTTTTCAATTTTCCCATAATATTCGCCTTTATGTTGACGATTTAATGCTCGCTTGCCGCCTCTCACCTGCCTCTTCGATAAAGGATTTTGTATCTTATACAATAGCTGAAGAACTTTTTTCGAATCTCTTTCGTTTTCCAGTGACCAAATCGCATCCTCAGCTCGTTTTCCTCCACGAACCTGACGCTTTTCGTTTGAAAGTTCTTCCATGACCGATTCTCCTTTTGCTGGATTTTTCTTCCCTCTAACATACCTTGCAATTAGTTTGCTTGCAAGCAAAGCACTCTCTTGCAGTTTTGACTCTAAGCGGCTACTTTCTTTTCCATTCTGTTGAAAATAGCCACTACATAGCTTCCAGAACTGCTTGCACTGCAGCACGATTAATGACTCATCCACGTCATTGCCCGTTAGGATAGCAATGATTTCTGCAAGCGTCTTGCGTTGAAAAAAACCGCTTTTCACCTTTGCATTTTTGTTCCCTTCCAAGCCTTGAGCAAGCGCAAAGAGAAGAAATGCTATGATCAACAGACATCGTACAGCCATTTTCCCCATCTGCCGATGTGCTTATCGTGACAAATTCTTCATGACAGCGATCCCAGCTTTATAAGACGAACACAGACGTTGTTTTGATTTACCGTCAGTAGTAAGGATCAAAAATGAAAAACATCTGTTGTGCCAAAATGAAAAACAAGCTCTTTGTTGCTTGAGACACGCTCAATCAATTACGATCTATTTATGACTAAAAGCGGATTTGGCCTAGATGGGAAGGATCCTAGGAAAAAGCCATGTGCTCTGTAATTCCTATTATGAGCAAGCAGATTCAATAGAACTTGCAGCCAATCTTTGGCTGGGAAAGCAAAATAGATTTAATTTAAGCAACCATGGGTTTATCAGAAAATTCTATCAATTTGCATCCGCCTACTTTGTCGAGCTTAGTTCCAGGACAAACTCAATTTACTTCATCCCGTTTTCCGACTTCTTGCTTTCGACCTATCCATAACAAAGTTAATAAACATGGCCTAATGGCCCAGTCACATTGCAACACAGCCAGTGTTTATTTGCATATTTGCGGGTGGAAGCTCCCCACCTCCTTTTAATTAACGAAATTAAGTACAGTAAGAGCTTTCTTCGCCCATTGATTGATGGAATGAATAATTGCTGCAACGATATGACCGTTTTGCATGGCGTGCTAGTAACAAGGATCGACACAAAGCGCCCTGCCTCCATTTGAATTTAAGAAAAAATAGCCGCTCTTTAATTATTAAGTTTTACCTATGGCTTGATTTGTGATATGATACACGCATTTCATAAAAAATCTTGGGTGTAAAGAGTTTCTTAGGTGGTGACCCGATAATTGTAGAAAAAACCTCGAGGATGTTCAGAATAACGGTTTGCAGCCGACAACATTAGAAAATTTCCAGCCATTCGTGGTTAATTCTTAGCCCAGAAACTTTTTGGAGAAGACTTGCTAACAGATTCAGGCTAAGTGAATGTGACAGTGATAATGGTCATCGGCAAAGCTGTTTTTCAAATTCAAGTGTTGTAAAAATGTAGCATATCGATTGCTGATCAACTCAATTGGCAAACAATTTTGAACAATTTTTTGCCGGTACAAAATTTGAAAATGGTTTTGAAAAAAGCAAACATTTGACAGCATACTTGTAGTTTTTTTGTCTGACACCCCTGAGAGTGCAAAACGTCAGAATAAGGTTGCGAAAGAACAAGATGGGAAATATCTACCCAGTTGTGAATCGAAGTAAGCCAATTAGTAAAACGCTAGCACATGACTGGTAAAGTTGTCCATTACAATTGTCGTAGATATACATATGTGGAACCACGTGTTTTCTGAACTACCCTTATGTTTAGCAATTTGTCAGCGTAAAGTCCAACTTTCTAATGTAATAAATATTTGAATTAACAAAAGGGAAAGGTTGAGTAATATGGACTAATCTACTAAATGTTCCTTGAGGTTTAGCACCATGGATTTCTCTCTTAGTTACCAAGCAAGGTTAATTGTTCCTGGGACTTAAAGGTTTGATCGCATATCACAAGGAATCTTTTCCATAACGCCACATTAAAGCCCTTGGAGATATCATTTGCCGTGATTAACTGACAAATCTTTCAATTCAGAGCAATCAATTTCAATTTGGAAAAGGTTAAGCTCTCAAATGCTTATTTAAAAGGTTGGCTGAGATAGTCCACGCTACCAGAGGGATTTTAGTTTCAAACAAAAACCAGTAAAACCTTCGGTTAAAAATGCCAATAACTTTCCATATATCCGAAATGAGATGGAATCTGATCCTAACTTCGGATTTTTTAAGTATGGTTTCAAATGCGACTTTTCGAGTACATATCGTTTTAAACTACAATAAATCGCTCTAAAGTGTCAGAGACAAGATTTTTCTATGTAAAAGGTGCTTTTCGATTATAAACTTTGTTAAGACATGCGATTATGTGTCATCACAATATCTCTTTTAGTGGGTGGTGTCCTACAAATTAAAACACTTCACGTTATTGGGAGAAATTAAATTCTTCAAAAGAAAGCGTTTAATTAAAGAAAGGAAGCTTGATTCTTCAATTCGGATGCTCTTCTGAATTCATGTACAAAATCAGAACAATGAATTGCAGTTAACATCACAACACACCCAAAAAGCATTATTAAGCCCAAGAGGGGCTTGTTTGATTTCCAAGTTCTAGAGTGTGCTTCATAAGAGAGGGACGTATTACAGAGGGGGGGGGGGGCTTTATCAAATATTCTATATCAAGGTTATAAAATTGCTTTTCCTGTTTATTCTGTGATACATCAATGAAAAATAACTAGCATTAGCAGCTTCTTAAATATAAATCCAAGAGAACTGCTAAGTCTATTAAAAAAAAGAGGCCTGGTTTAAAATCTGGATATAAAAGAGACTGGGCTTAGTATATAATTAACTGAAATTTATGGTAAACCATCTCAAATTTAATGATGAGGGGCTGACAGAGATTATGCTTAATATGAGCCTTTTATTTACAACCCAAAGAAATAGCTAAATAACAGCTAAGAATTAGCTGTCGTGAAGACACAACAACAATTTAAAATTATAAATTTCTAATTTATATCCCTTACTCATAGTAAATTATCAATTACTATATTGCCTGTAAATTGCAGGTAATCATCATACACAACATAGGTCTCTTGGACAAACTCTTGAAATATTTCAACATGAAACTTGTTAGGTAACTTCAAATCACAAACACCATTAGAAATCAAAATCTTCAATAACTTCTTCCTGAACCCTGCTTGCATTGTTTTCATTTTGCATAATATCATCATACCTCTGCTTTGCTTTTTTCCATCTAAAGTTGCCCGCCTTGTCATTATCATCAACTGATTTTGTAACCCCCGTCCCTAGTCCTTTGTTTTTCTCCCTGACAACCACATTAATAGGCTCTGTGATGCCTGTGCTTTGCTTCCCTAAACCTTCGCCTACTTTCCATCCCATCTTTTGCATCATTTGATGACCCTTGTTTTCTGACGGTATCATTTTCTTAACTGAAGCCTTTGTTGCAATGACAGGCCTGTCATTTGTTATTGGCTCACTGCCAATATTCTTTCTTCTTTTATTAGCCCGATCAGTATATTTACCCTCTTCCATTGGTTTTAGTGCTTGCTTAAGACCATCACCATTGACAAGATATTTATTTTTCAGTTCCTTCAATTGCTTTTTTCTGTCTCGCTCTTTGGTTGAAACTGAAGTACTATAGTCAACAGGTTTAGATTCAATTAACAATGCCTGTACTTGCCCTGGCTCACATCCATCGCAGGTTTCCTGTTTCTGATGCACATGAAGGGCAAAAGCAGTGTTACCAACTTTAAGAAAATCTTTATGATTTATTTGAACCCAGTCACTCTCTTTCTTTTGATCAGATAATCTTTTTTCATTCAAAAATGTACCATTTATACTTCCTTTGTCTTTGATAAAGTATTTTGAATCTTTCTCCACATACTTAATTTCAGCATGGTTTTTGCTTGCATCTTTGTCAGGTACATTAAACACATGCTTTTTATCTCTTCCAATTGTCACCCCAGAACATGTCACCAAGTATAAAGATCCTTCTTTCAGTGTTTCTGACTTTGTCACAATGGCTCTGATGCATGGGACACTCTCTGGTTCAGTTTCACTTTCAGTACTACTCAACTCTCCCTCACTTTTATCGTTATTGGTTGATGGACTTGCTGCTCCTCCATTGCTTTGCTTTACATTCACTTGAGAATAGAATACATAACTGCCTTTAGTATTGTCATAATAATAATAAATTCCATTGTCATTGTCATAAAACAAATGTGTTGTAGGATCATAATACATGTGCGTATTCCAGTCATAATAAAGGCCACTTTTTTCGTCATATGACATGCCTGTGTTTGCAAATGCATTCTCAGCTGTTTCTTTGAGTATTTCAGCAACAGAGTCATTATTTGCAACTTCTTCAATTGTGTCTGTTTTTGTTGTTTCTAATTCATCTTTCTCTATCGCAGAAAGTGTCTTTGCCTGAGCTATTTCTAAACTTAATTCAGGGACTGAATTATTATAAGGGGCCTCATTTTTAACTGTCGAATTGTCTACATCCGCTAGCTCCTTCGAGCTTTCTGTATCTTTTTCAAATTGTCTATTGAACCGAGAGGATAATTTTCCCAACCATGCATTCCAGTATTGTAGCTGAACATACATCGAGCTCACCGTCCCCGCCATCTCTTGGCGTTCTTTATCCGCTTCGTCTAACCTTGAATTCAATCGTTTGATCTCAAGTTTCGAGTCTTTCAGCTCCTTTTCGACTAGCTCTAGCCTCCTCTTTAGTTTTACAGGATTATCGCGTGCTTCATTTTTATCTTTTGTGCCCTTGAAAGTTTTGCTTTTACGAAAAGGATCTACAATAGGTGGGGACTGATTAGGACTCGTTACAGCCGGTAAGTTTTTCATATCCACATCTTCATCAGCAGGAGTGACATTTGTTTTTAACTCAGTAGCTTCTGAACCCATATCGATTCCAGTATATTACAGATAATTCTTTGTCAAATGCGGTGCTTTGAAAGTAGACCAGTTTGTAGTTTTTAGCGTTAAACGTTTTTCACATACCACAGTAAACATTTCTTGCCAGTTTTTGTAATGAAAATTCCCATTTTGATTGAGCCTCGCTCTCCCACCCCCTCGTAATCACTCTTAATCAATGTTCCGTACCAGTAGCTTTGGGCTCTGAAAATCGAATCCATTTCACGCCCCCTCTAAAATAAGGGACCCATTCCGAAAGCATTTCTAAAATCAGCGACCCCTCTTGAATGAGTGCCTCACTTCGGGACGTTCAATCGAATGAGTTGTTTTATAAAAGTTTGGATTTTAAACGAGAAAGCAGAAATGGATGTTAAAAGTATAGGCCAATGTTCTTGAATATACAGTTTTTGGTACAAGCTATGATGAGGCTTCCGTTTGGACATAATGATAATTTGGTTTAAGCTGTTCCTTCTTTATTTATTACCCTATAATTTACTTAATTTTAAAAGTATGATAATAAATATCATTGTTACCTGAGCACCCCCTTTCGAATTAACTCCCCAAAATGTCGTAAAGTACAGATAAGTAAAAACTATAAGCAAAACAAAATTATTTATTCATTTTATTCCATTAGCCACTAAGATATCTTCTTTTTTAAGGAATTCTCGTTACACAAATTTCTATTCACCGTTCCGGGTTGATATCATCGATTCTGTATCTCCCTATCTACAGACCTTTCCAAAAAATCAACTTCAGATTTGAAATCATAGTCTTGAAATTAGTTTATACTGAGAACTTAATGCTGTTTGGACAGTTCGGTCGCGAGTTAATTTGTTTTGAATGTTTAGATATTTCGTTTGATTTGATCGGAATTTGCTGCTGTAGTGAAAAAATTCCATTGAAATTTATAGGAAAAGCTAAAATTTGAAAATAGGATCATTTGCTGCCTGTCGGCCCAAAAAACATGAAATTTTCGGCACAGACTATTTTCAACATGATGATTCAAATTCTATGATCCATTTTTGGCAAATACGAAGGTAAAAATTGCCCGGTACAAGGAACTGTTTTTTATCAATCCACTAACAAATAAACAATATTGTATTCATTATTATTTTTTATATCTAGCTATTTTGCTTCTTTTTTAGCTCTTATTATGTTGTGAATTTTAAAGTTGACAAACTGAAAGTAGACTGTATTCATGCGTGCACAAAAAGAAAATCATTTAAAACCTTCTTAATACTTTCTGTTACTCTAATTGTGCTAATTAACTAGCAAAAAATATCGGCGAAAAATATCAACAAAACATGGGCAATGATATTTTCTTGTAAAGCCAATTTGACATAAGATCTTCTTAAAAACTTTTTAAAAACAGAAAAATTGGAACAAAATGCTACAGTCAAAAAATGCAAGAAAAGCTAGTCCCATCGAAAACGATTTAATGACTTGCTTTAATACTAAACTGATTACGATGTCGACAAAAATTACTGGCTTTTTATAATAATGCTAGTTTTATTTGGTAGAACCCGGGTAAAAGTTTTTTCCTTTAATTCATTTTCGTTTTCTGTTTTAATTTATCATCGTTTGCATACAAAATGATAAGGAAAATTTGAAGCAAGCACTTTCGTCCATGGTAGGCAAAAAAATTTTATCCAGGTGCAAATTGAAAGTAACTGGAGGGAAAAGATGGCTTGTCTGATTGGTTCCTTTCATTGCTAAAATCTTCGGACCTCAAACATGTTGGTTGTTGATTTCTTCAACACGGGGAGATTTTAAAACTAGAACAAGAAGTAGCAAATTTATATATTGCTCAACTCATTTAGTTTTTAAAATTCTGCTTCTCTTCTTCTTTAACTATGCGGTTTTAAGAGGATAAATAGCAAAACAAACAAAAATTCAAATCTTCGCGACTTTGCTGCTCCTAAGGTCAGCGGTAAATTACAGAATATATAAGCTGCCAGCAAAAATATATGGCTCTTTGAACACGTTTTTAGTTGAACATTTTACGGTGGTGTCACTAACTGCTAACAAGATTCCTTTGCGGCTAATGAAGGAAACGTTTTCCGTTAATTACAAAGCTTACAGAGTGCAAAATGGATAAACAGCTACTGACAAAAATTTACGATTTAACAGTGTAACGAGGGGCCGGCATATGGTTGAGCTTACATAGTCTATCATCCACCATTATATTTGTATTCGAGGTCAGACATTCTCTACATGGGTTCCAAGTTGACAGTACAGTCCAGTTTTAAACAGAAAGAAACCAATTCCTTAGCCACTAAAAAATGCGTCGCATAAGATTTCAGCAGAAAAACTTCGTCGAAAAATTTAGGACAAATTTTCAGAATTTCGTAATGACAAAATGTCGTCATCTGCAAGCCACTTCTAAGCAAGACATCTGCCATGATTTTAAATCATTTCTTTAAAATTCTTTCGAAATGTCAGCCTTCTTTTTTATCGGAGAGCAATTCTAGACACCACTTTACATTGTCAATGTAAGGGAGATGTCAAGTAGTAATCGCCTTTGACATTCGCAACAACTTTAATGCATAGTTATGTTAGTTTCCGTGTTAATGCTTCGATGTTATGTATATATGTCACTACTAAACCAAACACACTGTCCCTTCTTTGGCTACCCAACAATTTGGTACCGTGACCAGGATAGCCTGGTCTACCTGGGCGTCCTGGTGGTCCTGCTTAGTTGTGTTAGTTTACGTGTAAATGCTTTGCTGTTACACATATATTTCACTATTAAACACACTGCCTCTTCTTTGGCTACTCAACAGGAAAAACGATTTTGTCAACGGGCTCCCATCCTTTCTTAGCCTATATTTTCGCGAAGCCTCTTATCATTCTCCCTTCGAAAATCAGCTGCATTGAAAGAAACGCAACTGGACCCGTTATCTGATCTGTTTTCTTTACAAAACAAATGATAACTTTTTGCTTTCCTGTTTCTAAAGCGTGCTTTGAAGCCTAAACGTATGACAAGGCGGTCTGTTCCAAACCTCCTTTAAATTCATTAGAAATCCCATTTTGAGTTCGAAAAACTTGATATTTTTGCATGATTTAATTCGTTGTTTTTTCTCTCTTAAAATATTATCGTAACGAAAAGACTTAACAAATGAATAGATATAATAAATGTTGTCCTTAGAGTCAAGATTTTTGCAAGGCAATAAAAAAAACAATCTCCCATTTCTTTAAAAGAATCTGTAAAATGGAAAGAACTTGAATCGAGCTGAAATTGCAAGTAGTTTGAGTCTCTATCATGATCAGACTTTCAAAAAGAGTAATGGCAGTTGCCAGCTCTCAGTTATTCCAGACACAGGAATCATGAAAGGAAGAGCCAGAGCTCTTTTCTGGACAAAAATAGCTTCTCATTGTCCTAAAAACTACTTTCGGATGCAAGATAGAAACAATTCAAAAAGGAAAGTCGGTGTGGAAGAACCCCACAAGACTTACTGCAAAAAAAATAAGTCGAAGTGGAACATGGCCCTGACAGGGTGGCTTGGAAGAGCAGACAGGCTTGTGACAGCTACAGTTGTGAATAAGCCACTATTGTGTATACAGAAGGAATTCGCTTTCTCTCTTGAATTGAAGGGGATATTTTTCTATAGGCACGCGGTACTGATCGGACAACTATACCGGTGATGTGCTTGCATCTTTCTGATTGGCCTATTTCGATCCACAACCGGGTACATATTTTTCATCTTGTTCTTGTTCGGGCGCTTATTTTGACTCTGAGACGAATAAGCTTCCAGTATGCTGTAAAATGTTTGCTTTTTTAAAAGCCTACTGTTGGTCATGTTCCATGAGAAACATCCATAGCAGTGTTGTTTTTCTTAGAAATAGAAGGATACTTCCAAGTTGCAAACAGACCATAAACAGACAAACAGACCAAGAATAAAACAGACCATCGCCAATAACAAAAGGTGCTCGTAAAATTGTTGCTTTCTGCTAAATTTAAAATTTTTGACGAAAGGCGCAAATAACTTTAGCGAAAGAAAGAAATAAATAGGTAGAAAAGACAGTAAGAATTATTTTTATCGAACAATGTTAAAAATAAACTCAGTTCCAAAACAAAAAATGATGATGATGACGATGATGATAATTTTTATAATGACGACTAGTACAAGATCACTAATGTTATTTGCAATGCCTACAACATAATTATGAGAAAGCTAGATTTTTGCCCCCATATGAAAGTTTCAATTAGCGGATTCTCAGAATTCTTAGAATCGAAAAATGTCGTCGTGGCAAAATTTCGTCTCATTTAAGAAAGTGGTTGACGAAAACTTCGTCCAAGCATAACACTTGTAACGACATAATTTTTTGCGGTTAATATAAGCTTTTCATTATGTTCTCATTTCAAACAGTCTCCTGGAGTTGTTTATAACAATCAGAATCTGTGAGGAGACTGACCTACTCTACCCTCGTAAAAAGGACGCAAAACAGTTCTTTAAGACGACAGCGCGCCTAGTTCTCGAAACGGATAACTCTGTGATGAAGTTTCATTTGATTATATGAAATTTGATTGTTAAGTGATAATGCTATGTTCACATAATGAGATCCAAAAAAATTGAAAATAGGATATCCCTTCCCTTAACACGATAAACAACTAATTTATAAAGGATTGATGAAAAGAAACAAACAGCTGGGCTTTCACTCTGCAAGAAATTTGTTTTGACTTGAATGTGTTGATTACTAGTTTTGATTCCTGTCGTTACACCTTATTTGTGAAAAACATAGAAAAATGGATTTGGTCTTGTGTATGCCAAATGCCTAAAAACATTCTGAAATTGGGTTTAGATAATAAACGTTATAGCAAAAACCATGAACCTTACAAGAGGTTTCAATAGCTATAATAAGTTGAAAATTAAAATAACAAGATAAAAGACTGGATTATATTAGAGAGATTCTCATGCTTTGTATGAAATAATCAAGTCAAAATACATGTCCTATGTTACACCCATACTTATCTAAATACGTGTTGCATTGATGAAGTCTTCTTGATTGTAATCATTAAAAAGATCTTGTACTTCTCCTTCAAAACTTTCGTCTTTCAATGGCAGTAATTCACTACTGACGTCAACAGAAGCAAGACACTTTTCGGGCGCTATACGAGAGTCGTGGCATCTCAAACCGCTAGAAGCCATTTCACATACCTCATCGGTGATTTCCACTTCAAAATTTTTATTTCTACCGTTGTTGGCCATCATTGAATCCAGTTTCTGCAAAGCCGTGCTTGATTTCTTTAATGCGCTCAAAAAAGCCTTTCTTTTTGAGTTCAATAACATTGATTCTCTTTGCAAATTTTCCTTGGGAAAATGCAGACCTATCATGTAAACAAATTGCAGTTGCCTCTTAGTGCTCAGAGCACACAACATTAGAAAATATTCACCACCATTTAATTCGTTGTCAGTTATGCACTGCATTATTTTGTATATATGATCACTATCCTAGTCTCACTTCTCCTTTATCAAATATCAAACAAACTACATCTTTATGCGACTAGAATTAAACAAGTCAATAGGACTGACATAGCAGAAAAAAGACTTTGCTTCGTCCTCAAAAAAACTTCTTCTGTCCTGACTCTTCGACTGTCCATATGGGTCTTGAAATATGTAGTGTGTGTTTTCTAGTTATTTTTTTCAAATCTATCTACAACAACATCAGTAACATTATTCTGGAGTTGAATTTCATTTACAGCAACGAAGTCACAAGCATTCTCTTCTATGTAAAATTTCATCTACGCCATTCTGGTTATACTACGTAAAATTCTTAAGTCTATCATTAAGGCATTGACATAACTTGTTATTCTGGCTATTTTCTGTATTCTTTCTTGTTAAAATATTTCTTTCAAAAAAATCCTTTCATTTTAATATGATTTATAGGAAGCAAATCTTCGAAATATTTCGCTAAAACAATTTTTTAACAACAAAATCGGTTTCATCAGCATATTTCGCCTTTTTGTTTTGCCCAAAGATGACCAGCATTTACTCTTTTGACATGAAAAGTTGCTCTACCTGGAGTTAAAGCTCTTGTCTCTTAACGATTTAGCTCTTTAAAAATGGAACAGAAAGCGAGACAAGTGACGGAGGACATCGGTTCTTAGAAATACCCACTGGCAGCGGTGACTGTTAGCACAAAGATGAGCAATGAAGCGAATTTTATTTACCCAAAAGAAAGTTAACAAATTGAATTTTTATTTATATCTGTTTTACCAAGGAAACTTTTCGATGTAATTCTAACGGTAAAGCAATATAATTAAAACAAATAACCTATCGAAAATCGTACATAACTCGGTTAAACTGCAAGTTGAAACATCGTAATTTCTTTGCAAAGTCCCTCTTCATTATTATTGAGAATATCTCAGTATATTTGAAGACCAAACTGTGCTATCAAACGTTTGAAGAAACATCTGAGATACAGAAGATTAAGAAAGATACCTTTAAGCCTTTTGATCTCGGTGGAAATCACCTTTCGGATAACCTGGTCTGCTTGGTGGATGATATTTGTCAAATTGACCTGACAAGCTGTTTCCTGCAAGGAAAAAATTTACTGGTAAACATTTCTTTGCAGGTTGAAATTTGATTCAAAGAAAAGCACTAATTTTTCCTAATTACTAGCCACCGTCATGCTGTACATCGGAAACAAAAAACCAAGCAATATGCTGAAGAAATATCCCTTTTAAAAAAGTCTGAATGGTTTCCCTCAAAAGTCTAAGATTTAGAGATCAAGACTATTAGTAAAGTTATCAAGCATCATAGATGAGCTTCAAACAAAATAATGGAAGAGAAATGCAAAGAACTTTAAGGACAGAAGAAACAATCAATACCGACCTCTTCTAATAAACGACAGCAGCCATTCAAAGTTTATCAGGGCATGTTACATCTATACCATAAAGCCAGTATCTTCTATATTTCATAATAATTTTTACCTTCTCAGCTGGATTTTCCTCCTCAAAGGGCTGCTCTGGATTTTCGAAACAGTAATTAATGAGCTTGAAGACTTCTAATCTGCAAGGTGTAAACAATTTATTGTGCAGTAAACTGCAATTATATAAAAATTCAGGTTTGCGATATGCCTTGGCAACACACTACGGGATGTACAAAGCCTAGTTCATCTGAAACTACCACAGGTCGGTAAAATTTCCTTGGGAAACAGGCCATTACATCGCTGTTGATCCTAGTATTGTTTACACGACAAGGAGGGTCCTTCCATCCATTCAAAGGATTGCATTCCCACCACCAAAAAGAGTTCCGTTGTTTATGAGTTTACATGCCAGTGTGATTCTGGCTATGTAGTAGATACAGCCCAAAGACTGGGGGATAGGATAAAACAACATGCTCCTTCTAACATAATAAGCAAGGCTCTCTCCCTAAGAAAAAATTTACCAAAACTTGTGATTCTGCCATAGGGCAAAATTTACATGAAAGCCCAGATTACATACAAAACTATAATTGCGACATATGTTGGATTGGCAGAGTCTGGTCGTAGTTCCATCTAGCACTTTTAGAATCTATTTACATAAAAATTAAACAACTGCTTTTGTGTAGGCACAAGGGTTCGCTTTTACCCTATAAGTCATCATGGCCTATCATGGCCTACTTTTGTATCTACAAATGGGTATGTATAATTTCTAGCTCAATCAATATACTGACGTCTTATAAGATTCTAAAAAGTTTGCAGTTTTCAAAACAGTTTTTAAATAATACTTTTAGCTATAGGGCAATGCATTTTCAACACTGTGACAAAGGAGATCGACTGCATCTAAGAACTTTTTAGACGTGCTACCATGGAAACAGGGGGGTCATAGTATTTGAAAGCGTCAAATGCAAATAGCAATGTCCTTAAATGTATGCTTAATCTAAAACGCTACAATTGCTATCTCAAAACGACATAAAAACAATCCAAACAAGGAGGGTATTTAAAATGTTTGGAGGAGAGAGAGATTGGGTGATCATAACACTCTTACTTACTGCTTGATTTCAAACATATCCTGTGTTGTGTTGTATTTCAAAGAATTTGATTCCCATTTATTTTTGTGTGGATCAGGGGCTTCAAATACAGAAGACATGTGACGAATTGTATCATCAGAGACTTGAGTTGATCTACTTGAATTCTGCCGCAGTAAAACATCCATATCACAAAGAAGATGCACTTCTAGGAAACCAATCGCATCTGCAAGGAGCAAAAAGAAAACCCACTGACACACTAAGAAAGAGACATTCTTCCATCAAATGAATATCCACGCTTGCAAATGAGAGAGCTGAATTGGGAGATAAGATGAGGATCTAGGAGCTTCCCCAAACATGATTTCAAGAATTTGTGTTCAAAATAGCCATAAAACGCCCCTTTCATAAGATCTTATTTGAATCCATGTTTGTACACATTCCGATAGAGGAATGTTTAAAATCAATATGAAAGAAATTAAACAATTATCATATGACAATTATTAGACAATATAAAAACATGACATAAAGATATTTGGGAAGAGCCAATTTCACTCTTTTTAGTCGTTATCATAGATACAGGATTGGGTACGGTGCCCATGAGAAATTTTGTTGATTGACTGAGGCCTTGTCCACACAGTGCCGGATTTTTTTGAAACCGAAACTATTTTTATCTGTTTTAAATAAATCCACGTCCGTACCACCAGCGTTTTTAAAAATATATCCGTCCACACGAAAACGCAAAACTAAATAAAAACGCTTGAAATTCGTGAATGAGCATGCGTGAATTGCTTGGTGCCATTTTTTCATTTGCTTTGTTTACTACTTCTGCACAGCAATACGAATTTTCAACATCAGGGAAACCACAATAAATGGCAAAGCAAAAAAAACCTTCAAAAAATAAGACTAGTAAGACTTTGTTGTGACAGACGATGAGGTAGTGCTATTACTAAAAATCGCTTATTATTATAAAGTTCATATGATAGGATTAGATATTCTGCTCCGAAACTAGCAGAACGATTACTTCACTTGGCATCATGGCTGAAAATCGTTTGTGTGTGACGTCATTGTTTTTAAAAAGTTCCGTTTTTGTCATCCACACGTGAACACAAAAACGACGTTTTCAAAAATTTCCACTCTAGAGAGCGTTTTCTAAAAGTTGCGTTTTCGCTGACAAAAAACCTCGGCTACGTGTAGACAGAAGATTGAAACAGATAAAAATAATTGCATTTTCAGAAATATCTGTCATTGTGTGGACAGGGTCTGATTTTCATGAACAAAAGTTAACGATCTTGCTCTATGCTAAAATTGATCCATAGAATGCTTTGCTCATATTGGTCCATAGAATGCTTTTTTTAAAGCTACTTCACAAATATTTTTATCCATTTTGTTTTGAGGAGAAATAATTATAAGTGATCTAGGGTTTGTTTCTGGTCTCATACATAACGCAGGGATGATGTTTTGATACTTTTTGGCCTAACCATTCCCCAAGTCTCAAGAATATACTTTACATCTTCATGGAACTGGAGCCTATCTAGCCATCAAAAAGTAAAGGGAATTTATATCTAGTAGTCACAGAACCAATTGGAGCTTGCAGCTTGGATATTTCATGACAGATCCTTTTTTTGCACATTGCCATAATTCTGAAAAAACAAAAGATGCATCTCTTACACTTTCTTGCAAGCTGATAATACTTGTACCTCATGCTACTGTAGAACATGTTATCATCAATAACAATGACATGTCTTGCATCACCATCACATCTAAATCAAGAAAGCAACCCAATAAATGCATCAAGATGTTTATACAAAACAAATAATTAGAGCAGCTAATAATTGCACTTTTTGATGATTTTTGTAGGATGATTCAGCCAATTTCCGTGAAGAAAGAGTCTACAATAATCTTAAGTTATATCATATAACCTATGTCAATAATCAATATAAACATACCAATAATCTTATAATGAATATCAATAATATTTATTAACAGACCAAATTCTCTCTTTTGTTCTGACTGGGGTTTATTGATTAAACTTCCTAATCTAATACAAGATTATCAGAGAGGCAGGATTCTCAGAGAGGTGTTATCAGTTTTCCAACACGTTCACTTGTGTTCTGGCATAGAAAACATTGCATGTAAACTACAAAAATTGACAAAAGTTGGTTTGAAGGTTGACACAGATTGACTGAAACATTATTCACTCTTGCTGTCATCAAACTAAGACAGCAAGACACAATCCTGAATGTCCAAAAATAATTCAAAGCTCAAAACACAGTTAAAATGCATTGGTTTCTTTTGTTCATCAAACACGCATGCAGCAACATCAAAAAGGCAGGATTAATTTTTCAAAGAATAGAACCAGGGCAGAATTATATTTAGAGGGTGGGAATAGAAGAGAAAATACAGTTTTATTCAATGCCAGGTAGGGTTTTCAAGTTGAAACCCAAAAAACCCAACTGATAGAAATACAAAACAAATAAGAAAATTTCTTCAAGGTTCAAAGCTATATTAATTTCTGAAAAGTTACCATTTTTAATAATTTTAAGAGAACTGTTTGATTTTCGCTAATAATTTGCGAAAAAGATAAAACTACAATCAATTACAAATTGATTCAAAAATTATGCTTGCCAAAATAAAAGAATTTGGCACTTATTGGAAAATAGTGCAACATAGTGTAGAAAATCCTGTACAAGAACGAATGTAACATACCTTTCCCCCTTCATGGCAGATTCCCAACATTTGCAAACGTATCCAGGTTTTATCATCTCAATTGATTGTGATAACACATTCAATAGCTGTGAATGCTCTTTTTCAAGATATAATAGTTTATTGTCAGATTGTACGTCTAGGAACAAACTAAGAATTTCATGAATCTTCCCTCTGTAACCTTTCCATGTTATACCGGCAGTTTCGCTTGCATTCCCGCTTAAACTTTTGTCATGGCTCATCCCAACATCAGAATACAGCCCTTCAGGAATGATATCATCAAAACATAAATAAATAGTATGAATAACTGAGCTGGAACTTGAAAATTCTTTTTTCAATGTTTCAATTGATTTGTGATTATTGGTCTGTGATAATGCATGGATCAACTTCAAAGCAAATGTTGATTTTCCGACCCCTGGAAGGCCACAGAGCAATACTATGCAGCAACCAGCTACCATCTTGCTACGAAATTATATCTTTAGTAAATCCATTATATCTTTTTGCTGTTGATCACAATGCTTTGGGTAACGTTACCATTATTCTAGCACAGTTCATATAATGCTCCATATTTGAGTCGCCATGTCAGACTTTGTTATTGTAGTTGTTGTTGTATTGCAAACCTTCCCGCTAGTTACCAAACCTCCTGCCATCAGATGACCTTCTTCGCGAGCGAGTCGAAGAGGAGAACATTAAGTTGTTGATTTGCTCATTCAGGATGGCTAGTGCAGTCATTCCATTTGTTGTAGTAACCTTAATCTGGCTGGGAGTTGGTGCTGTTGCTCCGTGCTTTGTTAGAGGCCCAAACAAAAGGTAAGTTTTCAAACTTCAATAAAGACTACTGTATTTATTCGATGGCTAGGCCTAATAGGGCGAGTCAGGATCTTGCTGTCTTCCACAGAGTTATCAGGCTAAATTTTTAATGTACCACTTGCCAGAAGGCTAAAGATAAAATTGTCCGGCGAAAGTATATAGTGTCGTTTTGTGTTTGACTTTGAAGCAAAGCAATGTAGTATTTATGCATTTTGTTTGTTAACAAAATGTGATTTTTCATGACCTGTTTTTAAGACATTATTTAGATTTTCCAGCAAATCACATTGTTGCCTTGACATACCCAAATCATTTTCATTTTACTTTTCATAAACAATCAAAAAGAAAAAAAATTCAAGAAATAAGCAGTTGTAGGCAGCAGAAGCTTTATGTTATGTGACTGCTATCATAGATACTTATTTGTACATATGTCTATTTTGCACAAGTTGTCAAGCATTCAAGGTGGCTCTGCAATTTTTTAAAGTGCAAACTTTTTGTCTTTGTTTAACTAAAAAGTGCAAGGGCCATACATTTTAAGCTAGATCATAAAACTATTCAGTGAACAACCAGTCTGCAGAGAATAGTTGCTCTTTATAAGATGCTCATTTGAATTTATTCTTCAATTGCAAATGAAAATAGGCATTTAATTTGAAATAGTTAAAATTGTTTTCAGGTGATAGAATAGGCAACTAAATAACAGATGTGGAAAGACAAACTGATTGTGACCTTCCTTTGAAGTCAAAAGGTTTTTTATAAAGTAACTTTTCTGCATACAGAACTTGATGTCTTACCAAAAACATCTCTCTTCTTCTTTTTTCAGCCTTATACAAACAATGTTGGTATTGACGGCAATAAGTGCATGGTTGTTGTATCCTTTCTGAGTTTAAAAAAACTTAATCATGAGTAAACTAAAATGGTTATTTTGATCCTCTGGAATATCACTCTGAAATTTAAAAAAATTAAGTTGTTGTGAAGTGGTGTAATAGTTTTAGAAGCAAAATTTTCTAACTATGAGAATATAGTGTCTCAGCGAGAGCTAACTCTCGTTGACATAGTCAATGACGGTGGAGTATGATCTCTCAGGCTGATTCTTTTTAATTTACCGTAAAAGCTCTATTTAGCCCCTGAGGGCTGTTTTATTTTTCAGTCCTAGAGGGGGGCTTATTTGAAAGGGGGGCCATTAAGTATTCAAAATAAAACATATTATAGAAATGTGACAATGTTCTGGGATTTCTTTGAAAGACTAAACATCAGTGTCCTTTACATTAGCCGTGTTTAATGCATGTGATTTATCACCATCACCTGCGTCAAGAGACCCACTCAATGGGCATGTTTTCTTTGTTTGAAGTCAGGGTCCTAAAGATGGGTTCTTAATAGAGAAGGGGGCTTATATTAAATTTTGGCATGGTGATGGGGCTTAATAGAGAGGAGGCTTAATAGAGCTTTTACAGTATGCCAATTTACAAATGTTTATAGAGACTCATAATCATTTGAGCTGATTTATGATGACCTTTGCAGATTTATTATGACTCATGATGATTGTCATTGACAATTAACATTGCTTCATGGCGATTAACGCTTGTTCACAGCCATTTGCATTCATTCACAATAGTTCATGATTATGCAAAGGCAAACTTGAAGAATTAATGGTTTCATTCGAAGTTTTATAGTTAGAAAAAGCAGCTTGTGATCATTGTAGTATATGTTTCTGAAGGTGAACATTTCAACAGCTTTACAGATTCTGGAAATTTCTTCATGACATACCTCCATCTAGGCACTGTTCAATTGACAAAACAGCTAATTGCAATTCAACCAATGGTGTGAGAAAAGTTTCATGGAGAATTGAAGATTTTATCAAATAGAAAACCTTAAATTCCTACAATAGCCATTTCCTCCTTTGTATGAATGCACAATTGCTGAATTGTGTGCTGCAGCTTCCTTTGAAACTGTGCCAACTTCTCTTTTGGCACGGCCAAAATAAGAATTAGCAAAATTGACTTGCTGATGATGTTGGGTCAACATAATTTCATAGCCGCAAGCAAAAGAAAGGGGGACACTAGTTAGAAGAAAATTGGAATTCTTAACATAGCATTCTGTTACAGAAACCGTGTCACTTCGTTGGTTACATGCTTACTTGCTTGCTTACTTACTTACTTACTTAATTACTTACAGAGTCCCCGACCACTCCTATATGTACCCATTATTCGTACATAAAAAAGAATGTTTGGTACATACAACACTTTATGATCTTAACCCTTTTTTATTTTTGGAGTGCATTTATGATCACCGAATCAGTTATTTTTATTTGATGTTGCCTTGTATCATTAGAACTTTCTGCAAACTTAACGCTTTCTTTCCAGTGATTATCAATTTTGACTAGACTTAATATTTTGGGATAATTTAATATTGTGATTTATGCATAGCCAGAGTTAAAATTGTTGATTTGCCTTAACTATTATCAGCTGGTTGTGCACCTATTTATGCCAACTTAATCCACTAATTGGCCCTGAGATCACACCCGAGATAGCAATCAGTATGGTCAAGCAATGGGGAAAAAAATAATAGGTATGTTTATTTGTATATATTAAATCAATTCCTGAACTCTGAAGCAAGACATCATATATAAAATCGAGGTCTGATATCCTATATATACAACTTTGACATTTGTTGTCAGATCTGTTAGGCAGTTTGCCTCATTTATGCTTAAGGTTAATAGAGTTTGTAAAATTTCTATTTATTTTATTATCTTTGTTATTTTTCTCAAGCATAGAAATCCTATCATTTTTCCACATTTTCTATGTCAATGTGTAACTAGCAGTTTGCATGGTCAGTTGTGAAACCCCCTGTGGGTATTTAATTTTTGTAAATTTGATCCTTTCCATTACAAACAGTTGTGAAACTTGATACAATTTTAGACAGGCATCCCCAGCTTTAATAGAATCAAATTTCAATTCTTGCATAGGGTTGTCCAAAAAACAGACAGCTGTTGGTCGGTTTTATTGGGTGAGGCAGTGGTCGGGGTTGCTCTCTTTTTAAAAAGGAGTTTAATCTTTGTTGTTAAAACAGGATAATTTTCCTTAATTTTTTTAGTATAGAGTGTTTTATGTTATGTTCCCTTTCATGTTCTTTTTTTTACCTCTTGAACCTTTTTAAAATTTATATAAACCATAAAAAGGCTGGGGCTCTTTTCCCATCAATTTCTCTGCCAGTTAGTTGCACCTGCCTTACTTACTGACAAGAGCAACTGGTTAATACATTTCTAATCAAATATCAGGCTGCATATTACATGATACTATATTGCTTTTCATATTGGATTGGTCTCAGCTATCTGATATGAAAATCAACCCTCAACCCTAGGTTGGCAGGGCACAGTAATGTTGTTTGTAAAATCAGTTAATGCCTGACCCTAAAGAAACGCATAATGATTTTTTTATGAATTCTTTATGTTTTCCTAACTTCTTACTAATTTGAATTCATGTTTTTTTCAAAAGGTTAATGAATAGACTATGAATTTGAAGGATGAATGCAAACAATGCTACTCTCACGAGGGAAGTCAGGAATTCTGATAATTGACTCTGATTTTTGTACATAAAGCCTTATTTTGTTCATCAACTTGTTTTGATAAGATATTTCCAGTAATTTTCTCCACCTGCAGTAGTGTAATAATCTTAGGTTTGCAAAGGAAAACCCAATTGATATTAATTGGGAAAAATCTCCAACCATTAATGGACTGTCAGAGTATCAAAAAGTACAAGCAATTGCACCATTAATTTCTGTACATACAACAGCTTATGAATTTACAGAGTAAAATTTACAAACATTCCCATTTTCCACAACAACAGTTTTAGTACAAATTATTTTCTTTCAACTTTAATTTCTTGTAACATTTATTATCTTGCTACAATAAAAAATCTGAAGCTTATTTTACAAGTTGATGTCAGATTCCAAATTATCTAACTAGCTCATTGAAGTATAAGTTGGAATTCTTGCCTTTATGATCTTTGTGCTTTCCTATGAAAGGAAATTGTAACACTGCTTTAGATTGTCTTGTATAAAATATATTACCAATTGAAAATAATCAATAAAGTTTGCTTACACAAAAGGGTTTGGTACTTACCTTTCCACCATTGTACTCCAGTCGCTGCAATGCGGAGAAAACTTTGTCCCTGTGGTTCCTGTCAAGAATTCTTCTAGATATCTGATGAGAGAAAGAAGGGACATATAATTTTGAATCAATGTTTTTTTGAAGGAAACAAAAATTATCAGGCCAATACCACAAATTGAAACTTGGGCAAATTGGGGAACTGCCTTTTCAGCAATAGTTTGCTTAATCTTGGAGGAAAATAAAATTAAAGGGCATGTGTCATGAACATGATTGGCTAATGCAATACAATTAGCTCTTTTGTTTAGTACAAAGCATGGAATCAAGGGTGAATTTTTACGGCAGTAAAAATTCAAGAAGAAGAAAATGAAAAGTCACGAAACAATGGAATTCCACTTCAAACGCTTTTGTTTTATAAGCCAACTTTTATAAGCCTGTGTAATTGGTAAAAAAGAGTGCGGGGGAATGACTTGGCCTTGGGTGATGGCTTGAAAGCACACATACAAAGTCAGGGGTCATGAGTTCGAGCCTCGCTCGGGTGGGTTATTTTCCCGCACTATCTATTAGTTGTCTTTAAAAATCCTGTTGTCTTTGCACCAACTGTTAATGTGACATATGCTCTTTAATAGGTCATTACCACAAATTGAAACTAAGGCTAGTTGGGAAACTACAATAAAGCAATTTTTTGCTTAAGAATTCAGGAAATGGTTGTTTTGAAATTAAAAAGAGGTGAATGAAAGTATAAAAGGGAAGTTTATGATGAAAAGAGGATAGTTTCAATCATAAAAGCTGGCTTATTTATAACATCATTAAGACCTGATAACACTATTGATTTTGTTGCTTCAAAATATCATTTGAACAACAAACCTGTGGGAGAACAGACTTTAAGTGAGGATTCAATTCTGGTCCAGTTACATCACTTAATTGAATCAAAGCTTGCAGTGATTTGAAAAATATTTCTATGTCAGGAGACCCCTGAAGTAAAGAACACATGGAATTATAACAAAGGAGGTACAATTCTGAATAAAAATATTTCTTATAAAAACGATAATGATGTCTTGACATTTGTCTCAAGCTAGACAGTAAATGAACTGCAAATTGCAACAAGGAAACAGAAAGTATCTAAAAGGACGCGTGTACCAACCAGAGCTAGCCTTATTGGAGGTATGAGTTTGGGCAGCAGTGGGACTGTCCTTTCCTCTGCATCACCCACCATCAGCATTTCTCTAAAACCTTCGCAAGCAACAAAAGTGTAGGGGTGTCTTGTTTCTCTTAAACCCTAGATGTTCACAAGAAAAATGTTAAGAATCACATGGTTAAAAATTATTTACATCATCACAAACTAATGTGTTTAAGTGTTTGTCAGGTGTCTGTTATTTTAGTTATAAAATAGAAACCTCTTTGTATCTGTTTGGATTTTTGCAATTTTTAAAACTATATTAAGAATCCTGTATAATTTTTTCCTAGAATCGTGATAATAAATTCCTTCCCCTTAAGAGCATTACTTTAAACATGCATATCCATCAAGTTTTGAATATTTATTACTAAGTTTAGTCCAAAAATAATGAAATGAATGAAAAAATTAACTGAGAAGTAGGGTTAACTAGGATAGGGTCATTTACCTCAGCTAGGGTAACTAGGATAGGGTCAAAACTAAGATTGTCAGGTTGTGTTGACCATTGCAGTTTGTGTCTCACAGAACCATGCTGTAGCCTGCAAATAATAAATTAAAGCAACTGAGTCAAAAAAGGGTTTAACTTAATTCCTATACAACAAAACATACTAAAAATGGTATTTGCCAACAATTTTTTGGTTGTTCAAAATTTAAATGGCTTTAAAGAAAGCAAAAATTTCAAGACATACTAAATGCTGTTGTCTATAGGCACGAATCTAGCCAAAAAATTTTTACTGGTTTCGGGGTGCTTTCCCCTGCAATTTATTTGAATTTTCACTACCAGTGCACCTTTTAGCAATATTTATGTACCAGTATCACACTGGGGCCTTGATATGTACCAAGCGTCCAAACTTTCAAGCTATGGATATTGATACCAAATATGATTTATAGGCACCAGTTTTCTTTGCATAAGGGAAACATATGGGCATCGGTTTTTACAGACTTTCAGAAAACCATAGCCACCAGTTTCAATATTGGAGCAAAGATAGCATACTCCAAATGGTCACTTTGAGTAGCAACTGATTTCCTAGATTTTGAATTCATCAGATACTTTGGGATAAAAGATGAATTAGGAACCCTGGCAGTTTAAAAGTATGGTGTGATAATAAATTAGAAATAAAATTAAGGCTGGCTTACCTGCAGGGTACAGCACCATTGGCGTATGCAGTCTCAAAAGCAGATTTTGGAGTTTTGTCATCAAACTAGATTAAAGACAAAAGACATAAACATTTGCTGTGATGGCTAGGTGCAAAAATTGATTGTGTCAGTTTGTAAAACATAACACAAAAATCAAAGTGGCTGTAGATAAGCAAACAATAGAACATTCAAATTAAGCTCTTAACTACAAAGGAAATCCTAAGTGTGTATGCCAAATGTTATGGTTCTCTGACCCCCTTATCTGTGCAGGCCCATTTGGAAAATAACTCAGCTACATTCATGTCATATCATAAGTTTTGCTTTGGCTTATCATGGTCAAGGGATTTTTTGCTACCCTTCACTCTGAGAATTCTAAAGCTGAATGTACTTTTTTGACAAGTGGCTTATGTTGAAATTACAACATGAGTGATGTGTCGAAATTCTGAGCTAGCATGTTTTCTGACCTACACTGAATAATCTGGTACATTATGCAACTTACTACCTATCCTGATTTACTGTGCAATCAGTGGCACAATATGGAGTATTTGGGGGCGTTTGACCAGCCTTACTCTTTACTGAAGATTTAATATTTTTTTGCATGAGTTGACATGAAGATTATTTCTTTGTCTTTATTTGTTCATTTAGAGTGAGGTCACATTAACCAAAATACTTGAGATTTTCAGTAAGTTTTTCCCTTCAATCTTGTATGTGATCATATGCTCTTGTAGAGTCTACCGTACAACAAACCTATGCCCTTATATCTGGCATAAACTACAGAAGTTTGGTTTGAGGTTTAATCAATTGATGTAAAATTGAAGACTGGTTTGAAAGTCCTTCTTGTGACACGGATACAGCCTCATACTGGACATGCCCCAGTCTTTGTAATACGAAAATGAACCATTTGGCTTTTTCGCACCTCTTGATTATTTTGGAAGTGTGATCACTTGTGATATGTACAACTGGAAGGCTTTCAGGCCCTGTTCACACAACACTGGATTCATTTCATATCGGATTCACTAACCCAATCCGGTACAAATATTAAGCTCTGTTCACACGATACCGGATTCATTTAGTATCGGATTGTTCACAGGGTGATGCTACGCTTTAACACTGCTCCGAAAAATTCCTTGTCTTGAAGCAATTGCATAGCAACATGTTATTTGTTGTTTTGCTCTTTTTCTGATTAAATGCATTCTTTAATGTGACATATCTGATACACTGTTTCTTTTAATAAGTATTTCAAAATCTAATTTTCCTTTGCATTAATCTTGTGAAGCTCATCATCATCGCAAGGAGCATATTTATTGTTTAACTGGAATCCACTGTTATTTTTTGTTTTGAAAAGAGTGCCCGATTGTTTTTAAAAACCCCAAAAATGAAGCTGCCTTTTCGAAACAGAGGTTCCAGAGCAAAACGGTATCGGATTCTTGCATGCTCAAAAGTGATCGATATGATGTCCACTCCACATTCACAGTGGAATGGTTTGACTCCGCAAAAACGATACAGAGCATATCTGATTCAAGCGCCATTGTGTGAACAGAAGGCCTATTAGATATGAAATGAATCTGGCATCGTGTGAACAGGGCCTTAATCTGTCATTATTCGTTCCTGCTATCACAAAATATAGGGTACTACTTTCAAAGAAAGGTTTTGTGTTATAAATTGAGCAAACACCAAGGAAATTGACAGAGAAAATGTCCTTGTTCTTTCATAATAATTTCCAGAATGTAATTAACGAATTGTTTTGCAATCATTTGAAGATATCTGAATCAAAACGAAGTTTTGTTTGTTCATAGGCCCTACTGTCCATAAAATTATTGTCATGCAATATCACTGACATTCTTATAATCACTGAGTTAGCAGTTATGATTGCGTTTATTCATCAAAAACTCATTGAGAATTACTGGTACCTTTGGATCAGGCCACTTTTCAAGATAATATGGACAATAAATCGATTTTCATGAAACAGACAGAACTGCCGGCGACTTCGAAAAATATCTTCAAACTCTAAGGCTGTTGAATTTGTAAAAAAAATTTTCGAGAATATTTTGCTCTGCGTTTGCAATGCCTTGCACACCTTGAATGATTTGCACACCAACAATCCCATTGTTGTGGACAAGAGGATATTTGAGAAGTCACCGTGTCTGTTTAATCAAACTAAAATAAAATGCTTAAGGGTAGAGTTGTTCTCGGCGAAACATTTAATCTATAAGGAACTTACTGGGTTGACAGTCTTCGCGTTTAGTTTGGCAGATGGCTTGGAGGTGGCAGCTGAAGTTTTTGTCTTGCTGAGCCTGGCATCAACTTCCTTAGTAGGGCGATTGCCATAGCTACTCTTCACGGCTGGGCTACTGTTTCTTGTTGGTAATTGCCGATGCCCAGGAACTGCAGGAGCACTTCGATTCCTGACGCTTCCCATCACGGTTCAAATATCATAGAAAAGATTTGATAGGTCATTTTGTTGTGCTTCACTACGGCTTGCTTACCCGCCAGAAACCAAACTTTAGGCCCAAACACAACAGCCTCGATATGACTATTTTTATGGTTGCTACCAAGTTTGAAAGTGGGGCCAGGTCAAGTTCAATTTTGCAAACCATCTCGAATTCAACTTCCACATTTCATTATCAGTGATAAGAATTACAAACATAAACGATGAAAGTATATAGATAACTTTTTAGTCTTTGCGATGATAGGGAGAGGACAGGAGAAGAGATAATATGTATGTACCTAATGTTAATAACATATCAACTAAAATCAATGCAGTGACTTACCTTGCACCTACAAAGGTCCCCCAAATCACCCCAAGAAAATTGGCAACTGCGTTGTTGTAAATAGGTGGTGTAAATATGAATTACGATGTAAATATGGGTGATAGTTCTGATAATGATGTAGAAATGGGTAGTAACGGCGATGCAAAGATGCCTGATGATGTTATTATAATTATAATGTATATTCATAGGCGATGCTAATAATACAGTCAATGCAGTTAAAAATAGGGATGTTAGTTTGGATGACGGTGAAAGTAATGATGCGATGGCAGGCAATTTGGAGATCTGCAGCAAGAGAACAGATAGATCCAAGGACCGAGAAAGGTTTCGAAATCTTGGGGGTGGGAAGGCTTTAGTGATCTTAAATGAAGTAAATACTGTAACTAGAATAAAGTCCTTAAAATTGCGTATTTAAGCAATAATGCGTTGAAGGATCTAAACACAATTTTCAATAGGCCAGTGTTCTAAAACGTTCCCAAGGCAACTTAAATGCTAAACATCCGAATAGAGGAATTTATCCTTCGTTTATTCCTCGACTGATTTCAAGTACGATTTTCTTCATAAAATTCTTCCCTTCCTCTGAGACGCTGCGCAAAAAACTTCCCCTAGCATGGTATATGGCAAAAATGGTATTTAGCATAAGATATATACTGCGAATGATCATTTCATCAAAAGCAGAGACACGTGGATGAAATTTTTCATAAAGGAGAGTTTCTATTCGCCTTCAGTCTCGTTTTCATATGATCAAATGTGTTGTCTATATTACAAAATGAAACCCGTGATTTTACGATAAACGCTGTCCTAACGATCACATTTTAACTATTCTTTAGGTATATTATCCAGTAATGTTTACACTAATTCCGTCTATATTGGGAATACAAAAAACACTTTTATATCTTCTTGGGGTACAAGCAGAGAAGATAAATTCAAGACAAAAACGCAAAGGATAAATTTACATGGGAATTGAATAGAAAATAGCTAACTATGATTAAATTAATCATTTGCCTACTGTTTGAGGGCTGTGGTATCGAAAAACATATAAATCGAATTCACAAAGCTCATACAACGTATGAGAAAAATCGTGGTTCGGTATAATTCGACGATATTTATTAAATTTGAAATGTTAAGAGCTGTTGCCCTTTTCACTATTTCCAGGAAAATCTTCCGGAAGTGGACTGCTGCTAAGCTGATAATAGAATTGTCGCTGTTCATTCTTCTGCCGTGAAAATTCATCTTCTAAGGTCTATAATGAAGAGCATATGCAATTAAAAGAAGAGATGCGAAAACACATTCCTTAAACGACGTAGCAACAATAGGAAATATTAGCGATGTTATTTCCAACGAACGTTTCACACAATGTCTACTAAATCTACTTCCAGAATTTTTTACTTTTGGATCACACAACCTGTAAGACTATAATGGAATTTCTTTGAATGCGTGAAATCAACTAAATGTGTAAGAAATTTGCTGAAGTACAGGTTCTTTCCTTATCCAGTCCCTGTAAGTTGGTCTCTGTTCATAAATTTATGAAACAACCAAAAATAACAGTCATCCGTTGGCAATTTTCTTAATATTTCACATAATTTTGAAGTATTCAGCCGATTTTCCATGCTAAAAGAACTAAATTATATTATTTTAACTTATGTGATCAAAACTCAAAAACTCCAAAAATATGTTTTTATGACGTCACACACGAGGAGTCTGTTATGATAACCAGTGAGAGCACTGAAAAGAAAACAAATTCCAGGACGGTATCGAAATCACGAAACGATTTTATCTTCTTTCGTTGGTAGACTTCAGCTTCTTTGTTCCCGAGTCATCTCTGGCCTTTTGCATTAGCTTGTTTCAGACTCCCTATTTTATAATTTTGCTTATAATGACAGAGGACGCATTTTGGTAAAAAAATGTTTGAGCATTGCTTTTCTCCTATTAGGTCATTAAAGACATATTCACCTTTTTCCTCGGGCCTAAACTTTCCCGCCATTGCTGCAACTCGGCACCATGCTTCTCATCTCGGTCTTTGAGTTTCTCGGTCTCACTTTGGGTCAGCATATGACACTTTTCATTCTAAAAGCACAAATAACATAAATAATCGCACACGAATGGACTTAAATTTGAGGTTAGCCTTGGTTTTAGTGCGAAAAATTCGTACAATGAAGTTTGGAGTCATTTAAAAAACGAGGTCGTAAACTGAATTGGTGTATTGTAAGGAAGGTCACCTAGCTTCTGTGTCTAAAAACATCTTGATGCTCGGTTGAAGACAACCAAAATAAGAAGTAAAAATAAACGAAATCCAATCATATAGGGGAAGCAAAATGTGTTTGCCTTAGAGCAAAATTTTTCCGGTGACCAAAAAATCATTCTTACTGAAATTTCATTTATGTATTAGGGGTCCCCTAAAAACCTTTTAACCGTTCAAAAACCTAATAAATTCAACAACAAGGCAAAGAAGAGAAGTTGAAAGAAAGGAAAAAACTTTGGAAGTTAAAAGAATTCCGATATCATAACCAAACTACACGTCCATAGTTTTCAGAGAGAGCTTGGAGATGTTTTGTGTTTGAGGATGAAAAAAACCCTGGCACTACAAAATTTGTTAAGTCGGTGTACATATTATAATACATAACTATCTGATAGTTTATCAAATAAAAAAATCTACCTGAAGCTGTTTGAGCTCCTGCAGCTCGTTTTCTGCAGTGGTTTTCAGTTCATCCTCTTCAATCTCTTGCCGAAGAATCATCTTTTCGTACTGAGTACGCGCGTTTCTTGTTAGAGCATCTTCAAACTGAAAGGAAGATTTTCCAAGAATTAAAACTATATTCCGGGAACCGATACAAATGTAAAAAAGAATGATATCTTACGTAGATAGCAACGCCAGGGAGCTAAACACTTATTCCTATGTCGGTTAGCAGTGGCTACGAACAGAAAAAAGCTTCCTATAGCCTCAAATTGCTTCAAACGTCGAAATGTTTCGAGCAAATAACATTTTGAAATGTTTCATGAAGTATTAGAAATTGGCACGGTTTGTCTAGCTCAATCCTTTATAACAGCGACGGCGAATAATTATCAAAATAAGACTGAGAGTTATTGATAATAACTTAAATAACGCGCATATGAGAAGCTACTCGATTAGATCGATCTCGTGCGCTTAATCAAATCAAACGTCGTCCCTCTGATATGCTTAATCCATACATTATAGGCTCGACGCTTCATCCAGGCCTAAGTGACGAAACCTACCTCTCTTAATTGCTCTTTGTCACCAGAGCTCAAATATCCCATAATCGAATCCCGCTTTCTGTCTGTTTTGAGCTGCCTCCTCAAAGCCTGAACTTGGTTCTTGATCTCATTTCGTTGGATTTTCGGCAGCCTCTTCTTTTCCAAATCATGTCTTCGCTTCAGTTCTTCGTCCTTGATTCGATACAGCCGGTTGTGTTGCTCAATTTCCTGCAAAGACAAATGATTGTATACACATGCAAACTACTTTCATGCGAATCTTTTAACAATTTAGTTTACATTTCAATGATTTGGGGGGGGGGAGGAAGAGGGGAGGAGGGGGGAAGGGGTCTCTTCTCGATTAGTTTATTTATTGAGAGATCTCCTCCTTTAAGTAATTCCCTTAATACAATTAATTTCTTTCGTTCCTATATTCATATTTATACATTGCATTATATTGCATTGTTATCTATTGTATTGTATTGTTAAGTTTATTTCAGGGTTATTTATATAGTTTCGTACTTTGATGTTTTAATTTATCATATAAATGCTTTCATTTTCTGTAATATTGCTACTTTTATTATAGTTTAGTTTAATCATTTGCTTATGTTACCTTTTAAAAATAATTTGTATGTTGCGAACTAATATGTTGATAATTTGTTGATAATGTGATAATTTGTATGTTGTAAATGATTGCCTACACATGCAAATACTTCCAAGCGAATCTTTTAACCTTACAGTTTACACTTCAATGGTGAACAAAAAGCGTAAAAACAGTTTTCTGCGCTGCTGATTATAAAATCTAAGCTAAAAAGCACTCAAGCCTATGAAACAACAGTGCAGCAGAGATTCTCATCGACTCATTTGTGCAAAGGTATTTCAGCTGAATGCGCATGCTCCAGGTCAGGGGGCTGCCTTCCTCATTCAAAACTCTATCTTGTTCGTCTCCCCAACAAATCCGTTGTTTCTACATCCCATTAAAAATAAACCTGCTCATAATTTTTTTTGGAGGGAGGGGGGGGGGTGCTTTGGCTATCCGAAAAGATCGTATGTCTTGACAAAGCTCTAATGTACTAAAAATAATGAAAAAAGAATCGAAAAATTTCATCTGCTTTTAAAAACTCTCTTTCCGCAGGGGGTAAAAACATGCTGCAAACAATTTTGAAGAGCAAAATCACCTTTTTGTGCCTTGCAGCCATTTGCGTTCGTTGAAGATAAAATGTCTCTTGTAGCTGCGTTTTTGTGAGTTGATGCTTGCGGTGGATATGTTCTTGCTCCAGTTCCCATTCATCCGATTTCCAGTCTTAAAGAAATAAAACGATTTTCACAGGCTTGCATTTGACAGGCACTTTATCATCAGAGGAAAAAGTCTGCAATTCACTTCAACGAATTTAACTTCGCTTTGGGCATCCACTATTAAATTTTGCTACATTTGTAAAGGATTTCCGATAGCAACAAAATCATCGCCTGTCATTCTCAAAGGAACATTTTTTTCTAAATAATTTACATTATCAAACATACTTCTGAGGAGATTATGTTTTATTTCCAAAAATCCCATCTCCATTTCGAATATTTTGCGAGTTCTTTCTTCAGTTTTCTCCCTGTGGAAAGTTTCAAAGTCCAATGCTTGCCTTGCTTTGAATTCACGTTCCTGAAAAATAATGGAATAAATCCAACCACATTGGCTACAAATTATGCCGCAAAACGGCCATGGGAGTGAAACATTATCTTCATAGACAGAATTCGTATCAAAAACTCCTGCTAATATGTAACTGACACTAACAAGATTTCTTTGAGACAGAACAAAATATCTAACTTCTTTAAACTTAAAATACAAGCTTATTTTCTGAAGGTTCACCTTTAGACTGAGGGGCTACCGTGCCGAAATAATGAAAAATGAAATGGAAATGAAATAAAACCCGGGACGCTTGAATACAACCTAGAAATTCGAGTAGAATCATCACAATTTCACACAGTATGACAAACAGTTATATGCCATAAATAATTTTTTAACTAGATTATTCTAGAGCTCGTTGAAGTCATTTAGAATAGAAACTCTTTTAAAACTAAAATTAAACATAGCACACTCGTGTCACGTATCCTCCAGTCTGGTAATTAACCCAATGATCAGAAGGGCTGTTGGTTTGTGATCATTTAATTCATAAAACAAAACAAAATAGAGACATACAACATTTTGATGCGAATAATCCAACAGCTCTTTTCTGCGTCTGAACTCTTCTTTTCGAACAGCTTTAGGCATTTTATCTGTCTGAAATTGGAAAAATAATAAAATGTGACTAACGACGTCTGGCAACTAATTTGTACATTTGAATCTGCAACCAGCTAGCAAAATGGGGCGATGGTTTTCAGCAGAATTATTTCAATTCAAATCGAATTCAAGTCAGTCCGTAAAAACATCATGCTTTTAGATTCATTGAATTCTTGAGTGCTAAAAATGAAACGACTATCTTGGCACTGATTCATGGTAAAGCTGATTGTTTTGAAATTTCATTATCTTCACAGGACTATAAATTAAAATTTTTTCTCAAACCACAAGGAAGTCTGCACAAAGCTGTTTTCCTTGACACTTCGACAGGATATTACTCAGCATTTAGTTCACTAAAAGATTCTAAGAAGAAAGCAAGTGCTAGAAATCAAAACCTTTCTTGTTCGCCGACAGACAGCAACTTTATTTTCTATAACATTTGATGCTTAACAGAAATGATAAAAGCTACGTGGAGATACCTCTTTTTTAAGCGCCTTCTGTTCTTCTTTGAGTGATTCTTTGAACTCTTTGTACGACTTTTCCTGTGAACAAGTACACCATATATTTCAGAAAAAAGTAAATTAACATAACACCTTGCCGTCCTGTGCCTTTACTAACAGGCTGAGTTCCGTTTCTATCAGGTCTTGAGCAATATTAATGAATCTTGCATCAGATAACCCTTAAATAAACAAAATCTCGAGCAAAAGTACTTTACCTGCTCAACTTTCAACTTTTTCTCTAAAACCTTCAGCTCCTGCTGTTGCTGAACCTCCAGTTTCTCGATGTCCCTCTTTTGCAGTTTGCCTGTCATCTCCAATTTCGTTTCATATACTTTCTTAAGCTCCTAGAATGTATCGAGATAAAAAATCCCAAAATCAATTAAATTAAAAAGCTGCTACAGAGTAATCAGTGCTAGTTAAACTTTGAGAAAAAGAAACACTAACCATCCAACTTGGGCCTGGTTGAACGTCTAGGCTAAAAAATGTCATCACTGTTCCTAAATCATTGTTATTTTATTGTTGTTATATATTTTCATCATCTAACATAAACTTTAATACTTCATTTTATAGAATTACACCTGCACTAGAGGCAGACAAATCGCCCAAATGTTTTCTTATTAAAAAAATCAGATGTTCTTTAGAGGGGTTAAACCAATATATTTATTTCTGTTCCATTTTTTGCAAAAATAACACCAACTCAATCTCATTGTATTACTTTAAGGCAACATTTCTCATTATTTCTTCTATTGCTAGTTATTTACTTTCAGACACAGAAAGTTCTGTGTACATGGTGTAGAATAAGACTAAATATATAAGAAGTCACGTGATGAACAAATGATGATGACATAGA
>NW_027019299.1:1041224-1177781 GCF_013076305.1 Rhopilema esculentum
TCCTTTAGTCAATTCCCTAATAATACAATTAATTTATTTTGGTTCCTGATGTATTTCATATATACATTGCATTATTTATGTTTGTTACTATTCTAGTATTGTATAAAGTTAAGTCTTATTTTCAGGGGTTATTAATTTATATAGTTTGTTACTTTGATGTTTTTTTAATTTTATCAATATCAACATGCTTTCATTTTCTGTAATATTTGCACTTATTGTCTTACCGGGGTGATTGACCATTTGCTTAGAACTTTTAATCATATTTATGTACTTTTCAATAATAATTTGATTATGTTGTGAAGGCAATGTAGATACTTTGATTATTGAACTAACAGTGTAATATATGAATGCTAACAGCATGCCAAATACTTGTTGCAAAAACCGAATCTTTTAACCTTAAGTTACTTCACTGGTGAAAAAAAGCGTTAAAAAACAGGTTTTCTGTGCTGCTTGATTAAAGAAGCTCTAAGATAACATTAGTCACTAACTGAGCTATGAACAAACAGTGGCACGCAGAGATTCTCATCCGACTTTCATTGTGCAAGGTAATTTCAGCTAATGCGCATCGCCTCCAGACAGTGGCTGGTGCCTCCTCAATTCAAAACTACTAATCTTGTTCGTCTCCAAGCATCAATATCCCTTTGTTTCTAACATCCGACAATTAAAAAATAATATCCTGCTCATATATTTTTTGGAAGGGAGGGGCGAGGGGGATGCTTTGGCACTTCCGAACAGGATCGGTAGTGTCTTGCAAAGCTCTAATGTACTAAAATAAGTGAAAAAGAATCGAAAAATATTCATCTGCAGTTTTAAAAACCTCTTCCACCAGCGAGGGTAAAACATGCTGCAAACAATTTTTGAAGAGCAAAATCACCTTTTTGTTTGCCTTGCAGCCATTTGCGTTCGATTGAGATATAATGTTCTCTTGTAGCTGGCGTTTTGTAGTTAATGATCCTGCGGTGGATACTTTTCAGATTGCTTAAACCAGTTTCCCATTCATCCGATTCCAGTCTAAAAAATAAATAAAAACGATACTCTTCAGCAGGCTTGACATTTGACAGGCACTTTGATAAATCAGAGGAAAGCTTTCGCAATTCCACTTCAACGGAGTTTAACTTCGGCTTGGGCATCACTATTAATTTTGCTACTATTTTGTAAAGGTTTCCGGGGTAGCAACAAAATCATCGCCTGTCCATTCTAAGAGAACATTTTTTAATATTTACATTATCAACATAACTTCTGAGGAAGATTTATGTTTTATTTCCAAAATCCTCTAACCACATTTCCATAATATTGTTTGCGCAGTTCTTCTTCAGTTAATTCTCCTGTGGAAATGTTCAAAGTACCAATGTTGCCGTCTGCTTGAATTCACGTTCCTGAAATTGAAATCAGAATCCAGACAACACAATTGCTTCACAATTATGCGCAATAAATGGCCATGGGAAGTGAACATATACTCTCATAGAAAACAGAATTTCCGTATCAACACTATCCTGCATATATGTAACTGACACTACAAGATTTCGTTTGAACGCAGAATCATAAAATATTCTAACTATCTTTAAACTTATAATACAAGCTTATTTTCTGAAGGTTCACCTTTAGACTGAGGGCGCTCGTGCCGAAATAATGAAAATTGAATGGAAATTGAAAAAACCCGGACGCTTGAATACAACCTAGAAATTCGAGTAGATATCTCAACAATTTTACAATCAAGTTATTGAACCAAAACAAGTTTTGTTAATTTTATGCCATTAATAATCTTTTTAAACGTAGATTATCTTAGAGCTCCTTGAATGAGTCTTTCAAAGATATGAAACTCTTTTTAAAACAAATTAAAACACAGCTTGAACTCGCTCGTCTATCGTATCCTCCAAGTCGTGTGTAATTACCCATGATCAGAAAAGTGGTGTTGTGTTTGTGATCATTGTAATAACACTTAAAACAAATAACAAATAGGCGAGTACAACTTTTGACGTCGCGAATATAATCCAAACAGCTTCTTTTCTGGAGCTCTGAACCTCTTTCTCGAAACAAGCTTAAAGGCATTTTATCTGTCTGAAATTGGAAAATAAACCAAGATGGTTTATTAGATAAATCAGAGATAATGAAAGCAGTATGGTACAATCCTGAGGTGCTGTCAGTTGTGTATGCTGGCAAAACTATTTGTACATTTGGAATCTCAACCAGCTGAGAAATGGTTAGGCGATGTTTTCGCAGAATTATTTCAATTAAATCATCGAATTACAAGTCAGTCCGTAAAAACATCATCATTTTTAGATTCATTGATTTCGTTGCGTAAAGTGCTTAAAAATGACGACTATCTATGCAAAATATTTAACATACTGCTTTGGCCTTTGAATTCATGGGGTTATATGGTTGAGGTACGTTCCACTATAAATTAATTTCTCAAACCACAAGGAAGTCTGCACAAAACTGGGCTGTTCTTGGACCTTCGAAGGATATTTACTCAGCGATTTAGTGTCACTAAGAAAGATCTAAGAAGAGAAAGCAGAGTTTGGGGCCTAGAAACAAAACTTTTCTTGTTCGCCCGACAGACAGCACATTTATTTTCTACTAACATTATGTGCATTAACAGAAATGATAAAAGCTACGTGGAAGATACGTTATCTTTTGTTTAAGCGGCCTTCTGTTCTTCTTTTGCTTGATGTGTTTTATGACTCTGTTGATAGCACTTTTCTGTGAAAATACACCCATGATATTTTCAGAAAACAAGTAATTACATAACACCATAGTTGCCGTCCTGATCCGTTTTTACTAACAGGCTGAGTTCCGTTTTCTTCTATCAGTCTTGGATATTTAAATGAATCTTGCAATGAGAAACCACTTAAAATAAACCCAAAATCTCGAGCAACAAGAGTCTTGACTATGTCCTTTCAAACATTTCTCTAAAACCTATCACCTTCTGCTGTTGCTGAACCTGCCAGTTTCCGACTTGTCCCTTTTGCGTTTGCGGTATCATTCTCCAATTTTCGTTTCATATACTTTCTTAAGCTCCTAAGATCGTTAATCAGATAAAGAATCCAAAATCAATTAAATTAAAAGCGTGCTAGCGAGTAATCAGTGCTATTAACTTTGTTCAGAAAAAGAACAATCACTACCATTGCCACTGGGCTGGGTTTGAGCTCTAGGTCTAAAATGTCATTCACTGTTCTATAATCATCTGTTATTTCATTGTTGTTTATATAATTTTCAGTATCTAAACATTAAACTTTTAGTATTCATTTGTATAAAGAATAATCAACCTGCACAGTAGGCAGACAAAGTTCCGACAAAATGTTCTCTTTTTCAAAAAAATCAGGAATGTTCTTTAGGGGGTTAAACAAGTATCATTTATTTTCTGTTGCCATGTCATTTGCAAATAACAACCAAACTAATCTATTGTATTACTTCAAGGCAAATTTCTCATTATTTCTTCTATTGCTTAGTTATTTTTTCAGACCAGAAATTCTGTTAATGGTGCTAGAATAAGACTAGAAATATATAAGAACGTTCACGTGATAATGAACACAATGATGAATGGATAGAACAGCAAATTTTGGAAAAACACTTTCTCTTTTCTGTGATACTGAACACATATTGTTTTCAAATTCGCCAAACCCTGAGTTTTGTTTTTCGAGGCATCTAAGAAACGGTAAAAACGGTGTGACACAAAGGAATGTTATCCTCTCTCTTGCCATGAACTTTTCCTCATGTAAACCCCACTCCGACTTTACTTCGCCATCAAATCGTGACCTTGCTTTTGCTCAATCTCTCCGGTAAAATTTTCCTTATTAAGACCTTGTCTTCTGCAATTAAAATCAATTCCTAGTATGGGATAAAGTTCGCTTGCACCGGAGAAAGGTCGTTTAATAATGGAAAGAAGACTATGGTTTATTGAGATTTCAGTTGTGCTATGCGAAAGGGAAACTTTTACTCGTAGAAGTAACATTAACGAAGTCTCACATGGAAGATATCATACACCAAAGTATCAAATACCAGGTTGTAACAGGAATGATACACTAACGTTGCACCAGTAATGTGTTTTTAGGAAAAACTATGTTGATATAAAGCTAATGGTTATTTTATAGAAATGAATTTAATTATAAATTCATAGAACATTTCCTTTACAGACGGCAAGAAAAGTCGTACTGGCCTTCCTCTCAACTCGCTGCCTTTCAGCATTCCTTAGCATTTGGCAACCAAGTACGCCATTTTGCCTCTTGGCTGATAGGGATATCTTGCTGTTAAATTGGAGTTGCTTCTAGTAACCCAACCCCGACCTCATAGCAGCCAACGCCGATCGGCTTCCCCAACAACAAGTTTTATTATTTTCTGACAAGTTTTGGTTAAATTATCGCTAGGATCTATGGCGAGCAACAAACTCTCAAACACCTTGAAGTATTTGTCTCTACACCATTTCCCGTCTCAGCCTGCACGCTTTCTCTACTGCACTTAAAACCGGTACTGGACATGGTATAACGGCTTTTGAGTTGGCAAGCAATAATGATTATACAATTTCTTCTGCTTTGCCTGACTCTATTCATTATACGGCTAGGTCCGAAAGACTTACAAACTAGTGTAACATCTTTAGTGGCACCGCACATTGTGTAATGGTGTCATAAAGATTTACCATTTGTGAGCAGCATACAAAATACAGAAATTGCAATGTAGAGATTTTCAATGACCGTCAAAAGTGACTCTCTTCTGACTGCGGCTCTGAAGTCCTCTGAGCTGACGTCAACGATTTTGAATGTGTTTCCGCTAACAACCTTTCCAATTCACCATTCTATATTTTGCGAACCTTGTCAAAGAGTTTTGTAACATGTTGTATTCCTGGAAAATACACATTACAACAAGCTCTTAGTTGCAAGACAAGAGAGCTTGCCAATCCGTCTTATTAAATCATAACAGACAAGCTCTGAAGATTTTATATCAAGTCATTATCAAACGTGTTTACACATAAGTATGAACGCTATGTAAATAGCAAGTCAGATCTATATCACGAAAAAAGCAGTGAATGAGACCAGAATACACTCTGGATTGCTGTAAAATACATAAACTTGGTTCAGTATGGTATTTTCATCAATAATGCAGCTTTAATAACAAATTTAAAGATAAATAAACAACTATATTGTAACGACAAGACTAAACTGGGTTCTTAACGGTACTTCAATTTATTAAAAAGCTGAAATCTATCAACTTGTGTTTCCGGTAAAAGTAGCTTTACAACTTACCGAGTTTATCAACATTGAAATAGACGTTTCAACATGAACCATGTACCAGAACCAGTAAAGAGTGCTTTTTACGACAGTGTTCCGAGTATTTTAGAAGGATGATTCACGTTGAAGAAATGAAATGATACAAGACAAAAAGCAAGGATAACTAATTATATATTACCTTATTAGGGCTCGTAACAGTGCTACCCTGTCGGCTTCAGACTCTGAAGAGAAATTTATCGGCTTCATTTTCGTCCTTCTTTCGGTCTATCCTTATCCTTTTTCCATTCAACCCATAAACTTGTTCAAAGTTCTGCTTTTCAATCCTAGACACTCCTGACAGGTTTTCGCTTCCGTGTTCCCCTTTTTTACACTAGCAACCGTGCCCTTCTCCACATTCTTATTTTTCGGCCTTTCATTTATCACTCCATCTAGCTTTCTGACTCTTTTCCTTCTTTTCTGCCTTCATCCCTTGCTGCCCTGGAGCATTGCTTCTCCACTCTTCCAGCCTGCCTGGGCAGAGCATTCATGCTAAACGTGAAGTAGGTTTTGATCTTCTTTCTTTCTGCATCAATGGCAGTGCTATGGTTTTTGGTCTCTCCGTCCTCTGCTCTCCTTCAGCTATAATCATGTTTTGCACTGGGACTCGCATCGTGTACGCAGCAAGGCAAGTCGTTCTGACAGCATCCTCTTTTCATCATCTTCATTTGCGCCTCCGCACTAGCCTTAAATCCCACCAAGTTAGCGGTCGGAATTTAGCCCCAGCCACCGGTTCCTTCGACTTGGCTTTAGGTGTGTCCGTGTGTTTTCATCCAATATCGTACTCACTCATCTCCTTGATCCTTCGCGAGGATGGGGTAATTCACTATCACTGTCTCTAACGGATGGTTCGTCCTTCTGACGGGAGCTACGTCGTCGTTCTGAGCTTATGCTGTTCAGAGTGTCCGATGACCAAGCGATTTGCGTGATATCTTTTCATTCGCTTCTTTGCCCTTTCACAAGGATAACACACATTAAGCTAGTAATAATCATTACGACAAATTAGACTGAAAGCAAAAATATTTTAAAATTAGTAAAGAACCAAACTGAGTTTTTTTTGGGTTCATTAGCTTGCAAACTTTGGAAGTAGATCCTCAGCCATTCAGCGACTATGTTTTGCTAATCAAATACAAGAGAAAGCTCAAATAAAGAGAGAGAGAAACCAAAGGATAGTGAATCATTGATTTGAAGCAATACTTGGTCACGTGTTGTCAAATGATATTTCTCGTTTTCTCAGCCAAACTACTTTTTCAGCCACTTGTTACATTTATACCGCATAGTGTGTTGATTTTGTTGGCGTCAAGATATGTCAGAAGGCATCTATAATATTTTGCAAAATCGTGGACGCTAGTTTTTTCGATGATTTATTGGGAGAAAAATCGCCTGTTAGAGGACTGCGCGCAAAAAGCCACTGTATTTCTAGCTATGAAGCAGGATATGCTCTGACACAGTTGTTAAAAACATTTGTGAAAGATTGTGATATATACTCACATCTTTTCTTCCGGTAAATCTCAAGACCTCGACACTTCACTTTTTCACTAAAGCGATACAAGTCGAACTAACGGCTATTGTTCTGAAATTCTCGAATAAAGGGTGAAAATACACAGTATCATTAATGCATGAATCGTGACAACATCATTGTTGTAGTTAGTTGTTTTATGTGAGGAAGTCAGCGTCACTGACCATATTGTTCCTTGTGGAATCACTTTGGGGAAGAAATTTATACATTTAAAGAGGGGAGGAGGGGGGAAGGGGTCTCTTCTCGATTAGTTTATTTATTGAGAGATCTCCTCCTTTAAGTAATTCCCTTCATACAATTAATTTATTTTGTTCCTGAATTTGTATTTATACATTGCATTATATTGTATTGTTTTCTATTGTATTGTCTTGTTAAGTCTATTTCAGGGTTATGTATATAGTTTCGTACTTTGATGTTTTAATTTATCATATAAATGCTTTCATTTTCTGTAATATTGCTACTTTTATTATAGTTTAGTTTAATCATTTGTTTATGTTACCTTTTAATAATAATTTGTATGTTGAGAACTTAAAATATGAAACTGAAACTAAAACAGGTAAATGATTGACTACACATGCAAATACTTCGGTTTCGCAAAAGCGAATCTTTTAACCTTATAGTTTACACTTCACTGGTGAAAAAAAAGCGTAAAAACAGTTTTCTGTGCTGCTGATTATAAAATCTAAGCTAAAAAGCACTCAAGCCTATGAAACAACAGTGCAGAAGAGATTCTCATCGACTCATTTGTGCAAAGGTATTTCAGCTCAATGCGCATGCTCTTTCACTCCAGGACAGGGGGCTGCCTCCCCAATTTAAAACTCTATCTTGTTCGTCTTCCCAACAAATCCGTTGTTTCTACATCCCATTAAAAATAAACCTGCTCATATATTTTTTGGAGGGAGGGGGGGGGGGCTGCTTTGGCTATCCGAAAAGATCGTATGTCTTGACAAAGCTCTAATGTACTAAAAATAATGAAAAAAGAATCGAAAAATTTCATCTGCTTTTAAAAACTCTCTTTCCACAGGGGGTAAAATCATGCTGCAAACAATTTTGAAGAGCAAAATCACCTTTTTGTGCCTTGCAGCCATTTGCGTTCGTTGAAGATAAAATGTCTCTTGTAGCTGCGTTTTTGTGAGTTGATGCTTGCGGTGGATATGTTCTTGCTCCAGTTCCCATTCATCCGATTTCCAGTCTTAAAGAAATAAAACGACTTTCACAGGCTTGCATTTGACAGGCACTTTATCATCAGAGGAAAAAGTCTGCAATTCACTTCAACGAATTTAACTTCGCTTTGGGCATCCACTATTAAATTTTGCTACATTTGTAAAGGATTTCCGATAGCAACAAAATCATCGCCTGTCATTTTCAAAGAAACATTTTTTCTTAATAATTTACATTATCAAACATACTTCTGAGGAGATTATGTTTTATTTCCAAAAATCCCATCTCCATTTCAAATATTTTGCGAGTTCTTTCTTCAGTTTTCTCCCTGTGGAAAGTTTCAAAGTCCAATGCTTGCCTTGCTTTGAATTCACGTTCCTGAAAAATAATGGAATAAATCCAACCACATTGGCTACAAATTATGCCGCAAAATGGCCATGGGAGTGAAACATTATCCTCATAGACAGAATTCGTATCAAAAACTCCTGCTAATATGTAACTGACACTTACAAGATTTCTTTGAGACCAAACAAAATATCTAACTTCTTTAAACTTAAAATACAAGCTTATTTTTTGAAGGTTCACCTTTAGACTGAGGGGCTACCGTGCCGAAATAATGAAAAATGAAATGGAAATGAAATAAAACCCGGGACGCTTGAATACAACCTAGAAATTCGAGTAGAATCATCACAATTTCACACAGTATGACAAACAGTTATATGCCTTAAATAATTTTTTAACTAGATTATTCTAGAGCTTGTTGAAATCATTTAGAAGTAGAAACTCTTTTAAAAACAGAATTAAACATAGCACACTCGTGTCTCCTATCCTCCAGTCAGGTAATTAACCCAATGATCAGAAAGGCTGTTGGTTTGTGATTATTTAATACATAAAACAAACTAAACAAAAGAGAGACATACAACATTTTGGTGCGAATAATCCAACAGCTCTTTTCTGCGTCTGAACTCTTCTTTTCGAACAGCTTTGGGCATTTTATCTGTCTGAAATTGGAAAAATAATAAAACCATAATTTTGTTTGTATTTCAATGCATATAACTCGAGGATAAATTTGATAAGCAAAGTAACTTTGTAACAAGATCCTGATTTGGCGGTGCGTTTTCTTGTTGCAAAAAGGAATTTTTAAATGTGACGAAAGAAGTCTGGCAACTAATTTGTACATTTGAATCTACAACCAGCTAGCAAAATGGGGTGATGGTTTTCAGCAGAATTATTTCAATTCAAATTCAATTCAAGTCAGTCCGTAAAAACATCATGCTTTTAGATTCATTGAATTCTTGCAGCGTCAGTGCTAAAATGTGCTGATTTATCAAAAAATTTGAAACAACTATCTTGGCACTGATTCATGGTATAACTGACTGTTTTGAAATTTCATTATCTTCACAGGACTATAAATTAAAATTTTCTCTCAAACCACGAGGAAGTCTGCACAAAACTGTTTTCCTTGACACTTCGACAGGATATTACTCAGCGTTTAGTTCACTAAAAGATTCTAAGAAGAAAGCAAGTGCTAGAAATCAAAATCTTTCTTGTTCGCCGACAGACAGCAACTGTATTTTCTATAACATTTTATGCATAACAGAAATGATAAAAGCTACGTGGAGATACCTCTTTTTTAAGCGCCTTCTGTTCTTCTTTGAGCGATTCTTTGAACTCTTTGTACGACTTTTCCTGTGAACAAGTACACCATATATTTCAGAAACAAGTAAATTAACATAACACCTTGCCGTCCTGTGCCTTTACTAACAGGCTGAGTTCCGTTTCTATCAGGTCTTGAGCAATATTAATGAATCTTGCATCAGATAACCCTTAAATAAACAAAATCTCGAGCAAAAGTACTTTACCTGCTCAACTTTCAACTTTTTCTCTAAAACCTTCAGCTCCTGCTGTTGCTGAACCTCCAGTTTCTCGATGTCCCTCTTTTGCAGTTTGCCTGTCATCTCCAATTTCGTTTCATATACTTTCTTAAGCTCCTAGAATGTTTCAAGATAAAAAAATCCCAAAATCAATTAAATTAAAAAGCTGCTACAGAGTAATCAGTGCTAGTTAAATATTGAGAAAAAGAAACACTAACCATCCAACTTGGGCCTGGTTGAAGGTCTAGGCTAAAAATGTCATCACTGTTCCTAAATCATTGTTATTTCATTGTTGTTATATATTTTCATCGTCTAACATAAACTTTAATACTTCATTTTATAGAATTACACCTGCACTAGAGGCAGACAAATCGCCCAAATGTTTTCTTTTTAAAAAAATCAGATGTTCTTTAGAGGGGTTAAACCAATATATTTATTTCTGTTCCATTCTTTGCAAAAATAAAACCACTAAATCTCATTGTATTACTTCAAGGCAACATTTCTCATTATTTCTTCTTTTGCTAGTTATTTTGTTTCAGACACAGAAAGTTCTGTGTACATGGTGTAGAATAAGACTAAATATATAAAAAGTCACGTGATGAACAAATGATGATGACATAGAACAGAAAATTTTGGAAAAACCTTTTCTCTTTTCTGTGATAACGAAACAAATTGTTTTCAATTCGCCAAACCTGAGTTTGTTTTTCGAGGCTATCTAAGGAACGGTAAAAACGTGTGACACAAAGGGATGCTTACCTCTTCTCCTTGCCTGAACTTTTCCTCCATTAAATCCCACTCCGACTTTATCTTCGCCATCAAATCGTGACCTTGCTTTTGCTCATCTCTCCGTAAAATTTTCATTTCATTAAGACCTTGCTTTCTGCAATTAAAATCAATTCACTAGTATGGAAAAGTTGCCTTGCACCGGAGAAAGGTCTTTTAATAATGGGAAAGACATGAGTTTATTGATTTCAGTTGTGCTATGCGAAGGGAAAACTTTTACTGAGAAGAACATTAACGCAAGTCTCACATGGAAGTATCATACACCAAAGTATCAAATACAGGTGTACCAGGATGAATTTACACTAACGTTGCACCAGTAAATGTGTTCTTTAGGAAACAGATATGTTGATATAAGCTAAGGTTATTTATAGAAATAGAATTAAAATTAATAAAATCAAGAACATTTCCTTTACAGACAGCATGAAAAGGTCGTACGGCCCTTTCCTCTACTCGCTGCCTTTAGCTTCCTTAGCATTGCAACCAAGTACCCATTTGCCACTGGCTAGAGAGGATACTTGCGTTTAAATGGAGCTTGGCTTCAGAACCCCACCCGCCCCATGCAGCCAAGCTCGATCGGCTTCCCCAACAACACAGTTTTATATTTTCTGCAAGTTGTTGGTTAAATTATCGTCAGGAGTTATGGCAGCAACAAATATCAACACCTTGAAAGTTTGTCTCTAGCACCATCCCCGTCTAGCCTGCACCTTTCTCTACTGCATTAAAACGGTCTGGACGTTGGATAACGCTTTTGAGTTGGCAAGCAAAATGATTCCAATTTCTTCTGCTTTGCTGAAATTCTAATTCATATTACGGCTAGGCAGAAAGACTCTAAGACTAGGTAACTCTTAGTCGCCAACTTGTAGGGGTACATAAAGAGTTACCAATTTGTGAGAGCATACAAAAACAGAATTGCAATTAGAGATTTGAATACCTCAAAAGCTGCTCTCTTCTGACCGCGGCTCTGAAGTCCTCTGAGCTGACGTCAACGATTCTTGATGTCGTTTCCGTGACAACCTTTCCATTCACTTCATATTTGCGAACTCTTGTCAAAGTTTTGTACTGCTGTGATTCACCCTGAAAAACACATTACACAAGCTTTAAGTGCAAAGACAAGAGAGCTGCCCCGCTAATCATAAACAGAAAACTCTGAGATTTTTATATCAAACGTTGCTGTTCATTAAGAAACGTTTTACAAAGTATTACAATCTATGAAAGTCGAAATCACAAAAAAGCAGTGAAACCCAGAATAGAACTCTGGTCCTGAAAATACATAATTGGTTTCAGATTGGATTTCCTCAATAGCACTTTAAATAACAAATTTAAAAGAATAACAACTATAATTACGACAATCTAAACTGGTTCAACGACTTCAATTTATAAAAAGCTGAACTCAACAACGTGTTTCCGGTAAAAAGTAGTTTACAACATATACCAGAGTTTTCAACATGAACAAGAGTTTCAACATGAACCATGTACCAGAAAACCAGTAAAAGAGCTTTTCGACATGTGTCCGGTATTTTAGAGGATGAATCACGTTGAAGAATGAAATTGTACAAGACAAAACGCAAGGAAACAATATAATACCTTTTTAGGGCTCGTAACAGTGCTACCCGGCTCAGACTCTGAGAGAGATTTATCGTCTTCATTTTCGTCCTTCTTTCGACTATCCTTTCCTTTTTCATTCAACCCTAACTTGTCAAGTTCTGCTTTTAATCCTAGAACATCCTTGCCTGTGTTTTCCTTCCCTGTCTCCCCTTTGCTTTCACTAGCAACCGTGCCGGTCTTCTCCATTTCTTCATTTTTCGGCTTCATTTCCTCCTCTGCCTTTCCTGACCTCTTTCTTCCTCTCTTTTTCTGTTCATCCCGTGCTGCCCCTGGGCTTGCTTCTCCCAGCTCTTCCAGCCTGGCCAGAGCATCATCTAAACGTGAAGAGTATTTGTCTCTTTCTTCTGCATCAAATGGCAGGCTTGGTTTTGTCTCTTCGTCCTCTGCTCCTTCAGCTTCAACATTTTGCACTGGGACCTCGCCTCGTTTCTGCAGCGAAGGCAAGTCGTTTCTGACAGCATCCTCTTTTTCAATCATCTGCATTTGCGCCTCCGCACTAGCCTTAAATCCCACAAGTTCAGCGGTCGATTTAGCCCCAGCCACCGGTTCCTTCGACTTTGCTTTGGTGATGTCCGTGTTTTCATCCAAATCATCGTACTCACTCATCTCCTTGATCCTTCGCAGAGGCATGGGGGGAATCCCACTATCACTGTCTCTAACGGAAGAGTCGTCCTTCTGACTGGAGCTACTGTCGTCTTCTGTAGCTATGCTGTTCAGAGTGTCCGATGACAGCGATTTGGTGATATTCTTTTCATTCGCTTCTTTGCCCTTTCACAAGAATAACACACCAACATAAACTATGTAAATCATTACGACAAACTTAGACTGAAGAGCTAAAATATAAAATAGTAAAGAACAAACTGAGTTTTTTTGGTTATTTACTTGCAAACTTTGGAAGAGCATCCTCAGCCATTCAGCGATATGGTTTTGCTAATCAAATTACAAGAAGAAAGTCAAATAAAGAGAAAGAACAAAGGATAGTGATATCCATTTATTGGAAGCAAATACTGGTCACGTGTCTGTCAAATGATATTTCTCGTTTCTCAGCCAAACTACTTTTTCAGCACACTTGTTACATATACCGGCATAGTGTGTTGATTTTGTGGCGTCAAAGATTATGTCAGAAAGCATCTATAATATTTGCAAAATATCGTGGTACCGCTAGTTTTTTCGATGATTTATTGGGAGAAAAACGGCCTTTTAGAGACTGCAGCGCAAAAAAGGCCACTGTATGTCTTAGCTATGAAGCAGCATACTGCTCTGTACACAGTTGTTAAAAACATTAATGTGAAAGATTGCTGCATATAATACTCACATCTTTGTCTTCCGGTAAATCTTCAAGCACCTCGACAACTTCACTTTTCACTAAACGATACAAGTCCACTAACGGCTGATTGTCTGAAATTTCTCGAATAAAAGGGTGCTGGAAAATAAAAACAGTATCATTAATGCTGATTCGTGAAACAATCAGGTTGTAAGTTAGTTGTTTTATGTGAGAGTCAGGTCACTAGACCATATTGTTCCTTGTGGAAATCACCTTTGTGAAGAAAATGTTATACTTTACAACATTCTAGTTGCGTCAAGACTATATATGATGTAAAAGGCAGAGAACAAGCAAACAATGAATTAAAACGAGTGGTTAAAATGATGACATAGAATTGATATTTGAATACATTATCCTGGGAGAAATGGCTCTGGGAGTCAAAGACAACATAGGCTTCAAAGTAAATGTTATTCTTGTGTGCAATTTGAACAAGTAAAATTTAATATTGGTTCACATGCTCCTAGATAATAGCCTCCTCGATATCGTAGGTCTAAAAACATCGTTAACACGAGTCATTCTGCCATCGGTCAACATCTTTTAGACAACCCAGAATGTGTCAAAGTCTATAATGACGACATGTCCCATAAAATTGGCAGAACCAGGTCGTTTTTATCTAGCAATTTTGGAATCGATCTGCATACAAACAAAAAAACCACCATTGTGTAGACAGAAGGAGTTCGTTTTCTCTCTTTGACTCCAGTGGTTATTTTTCTATGGGCACGCAGTACTGCTAAGAATATTTTTAATAATATTGGATACTTGTTGGTTAAAAAGGAATAAAAGCAAGAGATAAAACAAACCTCTAACAATGTTTTGGCCGAAGACCTGACGGTGGGATCCTTTAGAAGGCAGTCTTTGATAAAATCATGGAATTCGGCAGACCTGAACGAAGGAATTTGATAAAAAACAAGCTACAGGCTAATGCAATACTTCTGTTTGAAAAATAAAGAAATTAGTTGCTCTTAAAAACATTTTTAAAAATTACAAATAACATTCTATTAGGGTTATTATGAATGAAAGGAAAAACCGCCAATTCGCTTCTTACCAGTTTCCTTTATTACTCAGCGAAGGAGGATCGGATTTCGTTATTTTGAATAAGACTCGCATTGGGTGCATCTCATGGTAAGGAGGCTGCATCTCAGCAAGTTCTATCAAAGTGATTCCAAGACTCCAGATATCGGCCTGAAGAAACAATGCATTGGTTAAGAAAAGTTTAGCCCGTTTCTCTGCTTGCAAACTTCGAAAAACTCAAGTTTTAGTTGCAAAGTTCTAAAAGTTTAGCCATATTGGTGAGAGGAAGGATGAACACTTTTTGATTCTGCGCCCAGTTTCTCCAGTGTGCCCAAATTTTCACTCTGTTCCCATCACAAAAAAATACCACAAAAACATACATTTGAATTACTGGCAAAAATCGGAACTTGACTATCATACCGAGTAATCGTAAGGATTGTCCTTGCATGTTTCTGTTACGACGACCTCCGGCGCCATCCTAAAGAACAAGTGAAACATTCAATAATCCTTCCACAAAACATTATAAATAATAAAGTTCAGCAAAGACAAAAAAACTTCTGAGAATTATTTCAAAATTATACTCTTAACGTGAGATAAAATGAACGCACGTACAAATTATTCTTCTTAGTCAGAACAAGATCGATTTACCTTGCTCTAGAGGGCCTTGTTTAATGAGAATGAGATGGATTTTTAAACTATGAATCCATGACTTACAGTACAAATGAGCTCGATCAATTGCTATCCAGCATTTATAAACATTTCAATTATATGTCTGACGCATTTAGCCTTAAAACTCAATTATAGAGACGAACCAATAAGGAGTTCCAATGAACGTGTCCCTTCTCTGAGAGTTGCGCTTGTTCTTTGCTGATACACCAAAATCAGCTACAAGAAATTCAAGCAAGAACGTTTTAGTATTAAGCATTAAAATGCAAATGAAGGATTTGATAAAGGTTTAACCAACGACATTTTCCTTTAAAGGACACATAGTAGCTTGGATCCTTACAGTAAAACTTTTAAGTGAAAGCGTTTTGGCGAAAAATCTCGTTTCAGTCTCGACTCATCTCTTTGGTAGCCAAACATTTCTTACCAAGTTTTTGAGATTTTGGACAAAGTTCTTAAAGAAGATACGTTCATTTGCTTTTTTATTGAGGTACAAGATGCTCTCATCAGTTGATCAGTTAAAAGGTTAGAAGAGCTAGTGTTTAGATCATGAGAACAAAAATACAATCGGCACAAGTCAATGATCTTCACACAAAATGAACTGGGTACATAACACCAAAAATATATTGTCAATAAAAAGGGAACAGGAATGCGACCTGCAGATCAAGATGCGATTAAATTTTGATCGAGTCTTGATCAGGAAAATTTTGCGATTGACAAGATGCGATTAAAAAGTAAATACGATCTAAAAAGTTAAGTCTCATACCCAATTTGATATTTCCATCTTCTTTAAGAAGAACATTCCCAGCTTTTAAATCTCGGTGGATAACACCTTTTTCATGGAGAAATGCAAGGGCCTAAAAATGTTTATAAATTGTCGACATGTGAAAAGCACTTTATGCATTCGTTTTTAAGTCAATAAATTCTATTTAGCGCAGAAAGACTGGAAACAAATGAACAACTTACAAAAGGAAGGATATTTATTGCTGTTGAAGACTACCATTAAATACATGATGTCCCAAGAAATTCAGTTATCTCCTAGGGACTAAACTTCTATTGGATGAATTCTACAATAGGCTATTGTTAATTGCTCGAATTGATGATTGTTTTATTTGGGATTCAAAGAAGACAGAACTGAGCAGAACAGCCATAGGCACAGGAGATAAAGGGGGTGGGAGGGCTGCAGCCAGGCTCCAATCAGGCAGTTCCATCTCAATAAAGCAATAATATTCGGCAAGATCTATGCATAGCACCCTCAAATGTTTTGCATCTGCGACAACCATGATAACAGCAATTAACGAGGAAGATGGCCACCTGATTCTTCAATGTTAAAAGAAGCATTGCAAGGGGACACAAAAGGCACAATACACTGTCATCTAGCCACTCCTTTGATGACTCATAGAGCAAAATGACAGTATCTACTAACTGCTTCTCGATTTTAAAACATGCAACAGAACCTATTGTTGGTGCTAAGCAATCAGAGATGGAGGATAATGTCTGATAAGAGACTGTGATTCAGCCTGTGTTACTGTCATTGGTAAATGCTATGGATTACAGTTCTGCAATTTATACCAGAACACATAATATTTCTCAAACAGACAAATGATACCATGATGCTATAATACCATGAATACCTTGGTAACCTGAGAAAGACAGAATGCTTTACCACAATCAGAGGGTGTTAGTGACTGAATGCAATAACAATGGCTGTTGACAACTCTTGGTTTGAAACAAAATCATATCAGATGTAATAGATTAGATGTTTGACCACTAACACCACAAACTTGTTTTCCCCTCTCATTTTCAACACAAAAATTCTCAACACTTTCAGAAATGAAAAATCATTTCAAAGGAAACATACCTCAACCATTTGTCTACAGATGACTCTTATGACATCCTCATCAAGGCCTCGCTCCAAATCTATTGTGCAAAAAAAAAGAAACAAATTTAAATAACACCACAATATGTGTCATTGTCCCCCCAAAAAACAAAGATAAGTTGTAGAAACATTGATACATGTTTCAATACATAACTTGGTATATCAGGAAGAAGAATATGATGTTGTCTTTAAATGCACTTATTATACTCATTTTAGGATACTCATCATTTTTAAAAAAGAAAATTTTTTATCCCAATGCCATGCCATCAATAAGTAATAAAAGTATTGTGTGTTTAAATGTTGCGGATACTCGGTATAATATAGGAATTATATTGTGGCATACAAGCTAACCAATTTTGTCAATGAAACAATAGGCTTTGAAACAATATTTTCTGTCCTATGGAAGCTCCAACTTCAGAATTACAGGCCTAAATTTTTCAGCACTATCAAAACAATGTTGTCAATAATGGCTTAAAGGGTTAGAAAACAGTTTAACTTAAAGCTTCACATACTTGGTAAACATCAGACATCAGTAATAGCTATGATTAAAGCAGTATAGCTGAAAAAGTAAAACTTAACTAACCAAGAACAATGTCATCCATTGCACCACCAGGGCAAAATTCAAGCATCATCTAGTTAAAGTTTAATTTAAATAAAAAATCAAAAGTATGGCAAAGTATTATTTACTAGCAATTAGATTTTTCAGATTTATACCCAGCTGAACAGTAAAAAACTGAAAATGTATCTGTTGAAATTTAGCCTGCAAAATTCATACCCTTATTGTATACATCTTAATCTTGCAACATCTAATGTCACATAAAATGCTTTGCAAAGGTTACAAAGAATGCAAAGATTGAAGTTTCCAAAATTTGCAAAGAATAAAGGTTACAGTGAATGTATGCAAACAGAAAATGAGAAGCAGTCAGAATATTTATGCATATTTTTGCATATTTGTGATATTCCTGAAATATATTATTTTACAAAAATTTCCAGCCAATATCATTAACTTAAAAATGAAGCAAAAAGGTCATGTTGCCCCTGTTTATATCTTCTTTAAGAGGAACAACAATTAAAATGTTGAGGGCTGTGTTCAAATATGCAATACCACCTCAACTCAAAGTTCAACATTATTTTATTAATTGGATTTCCTCTCTACAACCACAAGAGATAATTGTTGGTTTCCTTATCCTGGCTTTATTACTATCCCATCTTTTGCAGCATTCAATATTTGATAGCTTCTTTTTACTCAGTTTGAGACTTGTCAAAATATGAGTAAATGGTAAATGATTAAATTATATCAAGGTAACATAGATACACATGTTAAAGATCTAAAATTTACTTAAAAACTATGAAATACAGTTCATATCATTATGTATACATTTCACCGCATTAAACATGATTATGTATTCTACACCACACTGGGGAGATTGCAATTGGCATAAGACTCAAATGGGCAAAGATAGTTTTCAGTTTGGAAAACTTCGTAGATGCTTGCTTTACAGTGTGGAAAAGACTAGCATATAACAACTATGATTAAAAACCCTTGACACTGTCTTAAAGACGTTCTACAAAAAAAAGAATGACCCAGGCAAACCATAATAACATACCCAAAGCTTACTGTCATGAACATAAGCCTGGAACATGTCAACAACATGTTTATTCTTGCATTCTGACAAAATGTCAATCTCAACCATGAAATCTTCCAATTCTGCTTCATCATTAATGGGAACTATTTTTGCAGCTGCTAAAAGACCATCACCTTTGCGCTGTGCCTGGAAAATAGTATTGGAATAGCCTGAAAATCAATTAAGTGACCTTTAATGGTTTAAAATTGATCCATAAATATGCTTCCACTTTGCCATGCTAACTTCAGGTCCCTAATAAGGAAGCTAAAGAAGTTTGGCGTGGTTTGAAGAATTGACTTTCAAAAAGATATACTGAAAAGTTGTCAGGGGGGGGGGGGGGGGTTATAGAGCTTGTGTGGTTGGTCATTTGTTCAATTGTATAAACAAGACCAAATATTAAACTTTATGAAAAAGACCATTCAGGGTATGGACCTGAACATTATACGGTCCTTAAAATCATCAGGTTTTAAAAGGGTAATAATAATTTGTTTGTTAATGACCTACATTTTATTCACAATTTAACTAGCAATTTAGCTGGCTGGCCAAAACCTAAGTCATGAAAAGTTATTTCTAGTAATCTTCAATTGCTGTTTCTCTTGAAGGCAAGACATATTTTGTTGTGGTCAGGCAGGCCTTTAAGTACCAAGGCTAGAGAAAGATTATTGCCAACCTTAATTCCGGTTTGAAAATAAGTGTAGGCCTTTGGCTTTGAAAACTAGTTCATACTTTGAAAATGATAGCTGTATTGCTTATTCAAGATCCATTCTTAAAAGTTCACAGCAAATTTTTATCTTATCATTTTACTCACACAATATGATTGTTCTATACGGCCTAAATTTGAAGGGTTTTTATCAAAAAGCTGTCATTGGGAAGCAGAAATGCAAGAAACCTTCCATTAAGATGATTTTCTTTTGGTGTTTATTTTAGTTGAATGCAGTTTCTGCCTAAAAGGCCATTCTTTAAAACAAACTTCAAGTTTAATTTGTTTGTTAATTGTATAACTGAACCATTTGAAGATTTTTATGTGGCTAATCACTGGTTATAAACTGAATTGAAAGCTGTTAAATTTGTGCACAGACTTTGACATTAAACCATGTTGACATTAAACTTTGTTAAAAACTGTTATTTCCATTCAAAACAAAATGAGTTACACATTTATCTCTTTGTTGCAAATGCTTTTTCTAATTGATGATCAAACACCACACAAAATGGAAATACCTAAAGTGATTATAAAAGATTGTTTGCTATGTTAAAAACATAAAGGGAGAAAAGAACAAACTGAATTAATACAATATCACAAAAGGATGAGGACTTAGCTAGAGACCATTAGACAAATAAACAGTAATTTGTTTCTATGGTTGTGCAGTTTGAATCAGGTTTCTTTGTGTTCTCTGTTGAAAGCGAAGGCTCTTTTATTGAGCAATACCTGATGATTACGCAATCAAGCTTACAAACCCTGGTTTTTATGCTAAATTTAGCCTCTTTTGTTTTGTGACCAACGATAATTGGAATTTTGATTGACATAACATTTTAAGATTTTAAAGACAAATCGGAAGGAGCAAACCAGGATGAAGATTTCATTTCCTTCATATTTTTTCCCCGTTTTTTCCTTAAAATTACCTAAAGAAAACTGATGAAACAAATTTTCACATTCGAGGAGGCTATGATTAAAAGTACTGATAAAATGTGGCCGATAGAACAATCTCAGGGACAAATTCCATGAAAAGTAATGTAATTCGTTGGGTCCCTAAGCAGATAAGATACACCATAAGCTTTCAAGTTGGGGAAGAAAGATTTAAAAATCCCAGGCTTTCTAGAAAATTACAATGACTAGGTAAATAAAACAAGTGAATTCCCGCAGTTATGCATTAAATTATAACCTGACAGTCAAAGGTGATACAAACCTTGTACACTTTGCCAAATGTTCCATCTCCAATCTCGTTGACGAGCTCCCAAATTTCATTCGGGTCAACCCCTTTAATAACATTTGAACATTCCTTTTTCCTCTCTTTTTTCGAGAAAAATGGGAAAACATTCTTGAAAAACACTGACATAATGACAGCGAAAAGATGACGGTAAAATTAGGCGGCAACTCGACAGGAAACTTGTCAGTTTCTGAGAAAATCTTAGGCCATAACTCTCTGATTCACTTGCACTATTAAAGGTTCACTCCAGGGCAATATAAGTTAAATCAAGTACAGCAGATGACCTTATCTTCTTCTCCACTGAATCGGCTTTCAGGTTTCGCTATGTGTACAAGTAGAGATTTAGGAGGATATCATGTATCTCCTATTTAAAAAAATTAAATCCGCAGGAACCGAAGATGATTTCGCCTTTCAGCCAGCTCCAAATCAAGGTAATGCTTGCCGGAACTTTGATGAAAACAGGGTATTATGGTCGGGAACTGTCATCCTTTAAGCATCCTCGATTTGCGTCATTCTTCGTCATTTCAAACTCGATTAGAGTTAAAAATTATACTCAACGTGTTTCAGCCCACCTTCCTTCTTGACATCGAGTGTTTATCCACCAATTACATCCCGTGCTTAACTTGCTTCTGCGTTGGAGCACATTTGTCCTGTCCAACTCTGTGCCAATACATTGATCCAATGTAAGGAAGTTTTCTGAACCAAATAATTTTGAGCTTAGTCATTTAAAATATTGTTTAGAATTTTGATAAAAACAATTTATTTTGAATGGAGTACCGAAGTGTGACGTCATCAAAAATATATTTTGAATTTCTTGAATTTGGCCACATAATCTGAAAGAACGGCATTAAATCCCTCTCAATATGCAAAATCAACTAGATATTTCGCAAATGCCAATGAAAGATTTCAGGTTTGCTAACGGATTACTGTTATTCTGGCCTGGTTCATGAAGTTATGAACCAAGACTAAATTTACAGAGGTTTGATGGGGAAGAGCCTGTGCTCATGTGGCCATATCTAAGCCAATTCGTGATGCCTTTAACTGATTGTGCATCTTTAGAGGTATTTCATGATGCTCTTTTAGGTTCTGGGATCAAAATTCAGAAATTCTAAAAATTAGATTTTTATGACGTCATCACTTCGGTACCCTATTCGGGCCCGTCGAAACCGGGAGTCTGGGGTGGCTGGATTATGTTTCCTTTGCAACAGTGTACGGAATGAGAAGGAATACAATGGGCAGCCCCCCCTCCCCCAATATGAATTTTGTTCCGACGGCACTGCAATTTATTTTTTATCTCAATAAACGAGTCGCAGAAACGATTTGTAAAAACTTCTTGCTGACCATCTTGGAGCCTTCTAGCAAATTGTCCAAATTTCCAGTTGCCTTATTTAGAAAAATTGAGAGATAAAATATTAATGAGTGATAATTTGGCATACTTTTTGAAAGATTTATCAAGCTGGGTACTTTGCTAGCCATGTTTTGCTTTTCGCATCTTCGCCAGCCAGATTTTAACCTTTGCTCAATCAAGAATTTACACTTTAAATTGAAAGCATTCCATTTTGTGGGCTTTGTTTCAAATAGCAAATGCTAAAGAGCTGTTTAGTACCTATTGTAACGTTGAATAAACTGAGAAAAAATAACCTTTTGTTGGGGCGGCCGCCCCTCCCAAATGCTCAGAAAGTTGGTTTCTGAGAAAGGTGCAAATCTACAATAAAATTAGAACCTCAGGAGGGGAGTGATATCTTTGACAAAAGTAACACGTTTTAAACGATTGGAAGTAAATGACTGCAAGAAATCTTCTGAAGCGTATTTAAAGCCAATCTAAAGGCATGGACATAAAAATTTCCTTTGTCTCCTGTCTCTAATGTTTTTTCCAATTTCCACTCGTTTTTATAAAAACGAGTGTTTATATAGAAAAGTTCTTCGCGTTCTTGAGACTTTCCCTATACAATACACTACAAGGGCTATAGCAAATCAACTTGTTCGCTGATGTATGAAATTAAGCCTGAAGTGACCTTCTATGGCGTGGTCGCTGCAAGGAGAAGAAAAGAAAGCGAGACAGTTGCAAACAAAACATGGAGTCTGTTAGGGGGTGACTTACGTATGAATCCAATTCCATATCCAACCCTTTTCCATCCATACAAGAAAATTCGGGCTAGAAACAATATTCAAAGGCAGGCCACGAATCGAGAATCCCCAGGGTAGCCACTCAAAATTTTTATATACGGGAGGTCCATCTGAAAAATTTACCTAAGAGTATCAAAAACAAATTTAACAGACCTTAAATTATCAGCTAAAATGTATTGTTAAGATCGAAATATTCCAAAATACAACATTTTGTTGTAGAGCACATAAGAGGCATCTAGTTATAGTAATATAGACTGTTTCCTATAATAATCAGTTAAAACACATCGGTTCTTTGTTTGTGTTTTTGGTATTGTTATGTGGTAGTTGGACCAATAAGTATCAGCAAGGTATATTTTTAAATCAAGTACCCAAAAGTATCAGATCATAAGGAAAATTATTACCCATAGTTATTGGACAGACCCCCCTCCTGTATATAAAAAGTTAAAGTTACCCCCTTAGCGAGAAACACGCATATATAATGAAAAAAATCCTTAAAAAGCCACTTCTTTACATGGATTAGATATTTTCAAGATGGGCTTTTTCCATAAAACTTTTTCACCCATCTCCTCCTGGCATATTTCGTCCCCAGGCTACTGGCAAATTAACCACTTGCCAAAAATATCAAATCGTTAAAATTTTATTTTCAGCTAGATAAAGCAAATAGCCAAAATTCACATATCGCACCAAAGAGCGAATATCTCAGGCATTTAGTCCATTGAATGCAATGCCGGATTAAGTCCAAATTTTTCCTCATGCTACACTATAAGGGCTTGTTACTTGGCCTATTCAGCTTCAGGAAAATTCTCGTTTATTATTTCAGGAATGGGCCTAATGCTGCGGCACCAATAACACACACCTTAAACAGACTCTCGCTGACTTAGACCATTTTGGTATGCAGTCGCCATTCGTACATAAGACAAGAAATCTGAAACCCGGAAAAGAAAATGTGAAATTTACAGCATGCAAATATCTTAGTGTATTGACGTGAGTGGGTAGAAAACAAACCCACACATTAATTCAAGGAGCTCGAGTGACCGATTTTATAAAAGGGCAGGATTCCACAAGGGGTTACATGGAACAGTTTCATATAATTTTAGCGAATGTATTAAAGTGATGTCATCCAAAAACTATAAGTGAAAAAAGGCATCCACAAATCACAAGCAGGTTTTGTTCAGTTGAAAGTCTAAAAGTCTGAAAGAGATTTCTATAAAAACTGTTACCACATATAGCAAATACGTTGCAAGCCATACATCAAATATACAAAGGGTTTGAAATCGTCTATAGAAAGGCATCCCTATTTATTGATCTGGATATAATCTTGACTGTCTGCGGCACTTTTTTATTGCTGTAGCTGGCTTTCAGAAGTCTGGCTTTGAACAAGAGAGCTTTTAAAGTTGCTGACACGAAGCCATTGGATGGGGGTATCATCATCATCATGACTATTGCAGGTGCTTCGTAATGGCTTCAATAAGGTCAGCTTTCTTTGACGACGCAGGTTTTATTTCTTTCGACTGGCAGAATTCTTTCAAAACTGGAACAGTCAATTTGTTTAACTGCAATGAAATTTAATTATTTATGTTTTGGGGCGTTGAAATTACCAAAAACTTACAGAAATTGGCACTTAGCTCATGAATGATGCACTGCTGTGAAGAAAATACTACTGCGATGAATTTAACTATTCGAAGCACAGCCATCCGTAAACACATTTGCTTGCTGGAAACATTAGCAAATGTCTCTTAATCGAATTGAAATCAAATGATTTGCAGGTTAGCGGACATCCTGCATAGTTGCTTTTTATCTTCTTGTTCTTCAAAACAGATGAAAGATCGAAAACCTGAAGAATTAATAGTCGATAAGTGTGGAAAACTCATACAGGATGACGTCATCATCCCTCGTAAACACGAATCAAGTCAATTAATAATACATGATATCTTAAAAATTGATAGACGAAGGTGAAAATTACACAGAAACAAGAGATTTAAGAAATTCGCCAGAATTCAATTAATAAAGACCGTTTAAAGCAGCAAAACAACGAAGTTTCTAAGCATTCTGCTATTCCTTCAGTTTTACTAGTCCGCTATTCTTTTATTCTTTCAGTTTTACCAGCCTTACTAGTCCCAGTCCTTCCCCAGACGGCAACACCTTACGTCACCACTTCAGAAGCAAAATCTATCAACGTTTGTTAGGCAATTATTCCCAATTTATTGAAACACGATTTCTTAGGTGTGTCAAAACTACCTTTCATCAAATGGTCAGATTATTTCTCAAAGAAACCCATCTTGAAAACACTTGTTAAATAGAAAACATAAGGATTACGGAGACAAATTTGAAGACATAAACATAAGGAGACAAATTTGTCATCGATTCATACGAGTTCCAAGGATACCAACCTGATCAAGTTTGAAACTGCTAATGCAATAAAATATGTTAAAAAGGACAAACTTAAAATTGGAATTTTATCGTGCGTGTTTGGTAAAAGAGGTTTTTTTTACCGGTTTCGAGTGTAGACAAAAAGTCTCAAAAAAAGTCGCCCATAATTTCTTTCAAACAGGTTTCTCCTATCAAAATCTTGTGTCTTTGGCAATGACCAACTGGCAATGACCAAGACATATTGCAGAAGGAAAATAGAATTTAACAATTAATTTGATGATCCTATTGTAAACAAACAGTCTTGGCGTCTAGCAAAATAACATATTGATTTGGAAAAGTCATATTCAAACGTTATTCGAGTAAACACAAGCTGGTTGAAGAACAGGTGAGAGGACTTATATTTTTAATTTGTACTACTGCAGGCAAATGTTTAACGCTTTGTTTAGCAAACGAAATTTGTTCTTGGAGGATAAATGCAACCAGATTTAATTTAAACCTGACTTGCACCGAGTGTATGTTTTAAGGGTTGTTTGGTGTATGTTATGTGCCAAGAGGAAAAGAAAATTCGAAATGGTGAAAAGTAGAGAAAAGGAGGAGGGTTAAAATTGTGAAAAAGAGAATAAATATCCTTATTCTTAGCGGGTAAACGAGGAACTCCGAGGAAATTGAAATTTAATTCAAACATTGCGAAAGCAGTTCGAAGTGTCATAAAAATCCAGAGATGATGCTATGTCGGCTTAGTCTATTTGTTTATTCACTCAATCCATTTGATCATTCGATGTAGGAAGTTAGTTTAAATGCTAACTTTGAAAGGAGAGACGAATATGCCAGTGTTAAATGAGAAAGAATCTGGGGTCAACAACCTCTTCCATATGAAACCGCTGTTGACATAATCATACTTACTTGATTTTTCTTGGCTTTCTCCTCGATTTCAGCATCACTCACTTCGACCTTTGCTACCTTAGCCGGTTTCGCTCCCGCCTGAAAAATAAAAGGAAGGTAGTGAAAACTATGGGATTGCAGTCTAGAGTAAAACGAGTCAAAACAACCAGCACTGATTCAAACTTGAAGTCTCTTGCTTATATACAACTGTCCAATACCAGTGCTGCAAAACAACTTGTTTACACCGTCTGATTGCTATTTTGATGATCTAACGCAGAACTTTCAACATTATTCCCATTAAAATTGCATACAGCAGTGATATTCACATCAAGATAACAAACGGTCGTGTCAATGTTTCAATTGCATATACACGCAGAAGCTTATTTCATGTACACCTTTATGGCATGTGTATTGGCTTTCGCTCAAGTACTTGAAATAGACGAAATAATTTTTCAAAAGAGTCTCTTACAAATCACTTCAACAAAAGTTATCCATTCATTTCGGTTTTCATCATAACCACCAGTAGGGTTATACTGTCCTCAGGCAATAACCCACAGCAAATTAACTGTGATCTAAACAATAATTGCTGTTCTCCCCTAAAACCTTTCTCCCCAATAATTATCTACAAACGGGGATTTTAAGGCCCTGTTCGTTCGGTTAAAATAAAATGCTTGCAAGATACCGTTGGATCATAACCTTCCGGAAACACCATATTCTTGAACTCATTGATGATCTTTCCAGCCCTCTTCTCCATAACCTCTACGTCAGGCACTGGAAAATAATTTGTAAGAATAAACCCAGATATCTGTAGGATCAAATACACTGCTAACGTCCGTTTCCAAAACGTCCCATAAAAAATCATACATGAATGCACGGCGTTGAAGCAATTTTATAAAGTTATAATGACGATAAAATCAAAGCATTGCTGATAGCTGTATTTAGATGATCAGAAATTGTGGACAATGTTAGCAAAAGTTTAGAACAATAAATACTGGTGAAATCTTGTTACGATTTTGCTACTTTAGCTGCACTTTAACGGTCCTTTGCTAACCTGAAGATTAACTTTCTGGTAGCAAACGCCTACAGAAGACTATTGATTATCTAGGGAACATCTTTTGAACCTTTAAATGTACAGGACCCAAACACGAACTTTTGGTTAAGCAGGCATATTTCTTTATTCTTAACACATATTGTTAATAGGTTGTTAACTTGTCAAGCTGAAAGAAGTTCGTGTATAAATATCGATAAAATGAAAAATAGCTGAAGGTAACAGATAGAGCTCATGACATTACAGTACTATAAACGAGAGTAAGGGTAGCACCCAGCGGGTGGACACTTGACCTATAAAGTGACGGAGGAATGCGAAAAACGTTTTAAAACCCTGACTTTGTCCCATAAAAATGTGAAAAGCATACCCCCGGGGGTAGCACTTCAATGGCGAATTAACCAGAGAACTGCTTTCTTTTGAACGTTTTTATAATCTTGAAAAAATTTTCATGCGAGTAATATCAGTAAGAGAAAATCAAGAAGAAACAAGTGCAAATTAAAAAAGTGCTGGAACATACTTGTGGTATCATGGACAGGCTCAACATCATCTCGATCTAAAGCAATTGCTTCTAATGTTCTTAAAAAATGTTGAAGATCTAAAGGAAAAAGAATACAAAATTCTAAGCAAGAAAAGGAAGCTTACATTATTATAAAAAGAATCTGAAAATTACAGAACATATTCTCAAAATTAAGTTTATTTTCTCAAGCCCTGTTCTGCACTCAACCCTACCCTATTGTGGTGACTTCGATTGTTCACCTTGTGTGGAAAGTCCTCCCTCATGGCATTTCCGGTGTGCAACGTGATGGAAGCTCCGATGGCTCCCTTGCGCACTTAGTTAATCGCGGAGAGGGGTGTACAAGTCGCACGGCTTTGGGCTTCGATTTGAAAACATGACCGGGTAGCTGAGTTGGTAGAGCAACGAATTCCATTGCTATTGGGCGCGGTAGGGGGCGAAGGGGGCGAAGGGGGTCGCTTTCCAAATACAATGCTCTTTTATTCTAAAACAATGAGATAATGCGGCACCATTTTATCAAAACAATAGGCTTGCCCATCCCCCCAAAGTGTCCGCCACTGCTATTTAAACTGGAGGGAACGAAACGGCCCAGATCTAACACTTAACAAAATATAGTAAAAGATGAAGTGTTGATACAGCTAGGTCAATAAAAATCAGCTGTGGCTAAAATCTGTTGTAAGGTTAATAAAAATGACACCATATGACAGACACTTTTTTTCCAAGGAAGGGGCTGCAAGTGCTCCTGAAGTTTAGCTGAATGTAAACTTTGTGGTTCAAACAATCGAGTATATGTAAGGTTTGGGTATTTTAATGAATGAAACCAACTTTCTACCTAAAGGGCAAATCGTTTTCAAGTAGAGACATGATAAAAACTATAAATTTTTCTGTAACTGAGCTTCAAGGGTGTGAAAGGAGACTCCTAACTTACGTGGGTTTTCAAAATTTTCACTGCTAAATTTGAACTTCAAGTTGTTGATCATTTCCTTCGCTTTGTCAATCTGTTCGTGTGTCGCTGCAAAATAAAGACAGTTCATAATCTCACAGTATCCACCTGAAGATTTGTTTTCTAGGGAAAAGCAAACTTGTAACCTTGATTTCGGTTTCATGTGAGAGGAAAACAGAGCAATCTTCATTATTATGAACGAAATTTGTCTGTGCTGCGAGGAAATCATTAAAAATTGGAGCAGTTTACTGACTAGCTAACGCTAACAAGGGTGGACATAGGCATTTTTGGGACAGCCTGTTTCACTGCTATTGCAGATATAATTTTTTCCATTTTTCACGATATAATAAATCAGGTGTAATCTGACTGCAGGCAAATGTTGGCTAATTTTTAATCTTTTAATGCTGATTGTTTAAGAATCCTCTGTGATGATGAAAATGGTGACAGTGCCTCCATTAAGTCCATAGATAAAGCACCTGCCACTTGCTTGCAAAGGCTGCAAAAATACAGGTACAGATTAACGGTTGCGATATGAAACAGTATATTGGCTGCCCTTTCCTTGAGGGCACTGGAGTGCAACTGAACTGGCTTGGAGGATTGCAACTGGCAGCAAAGGAGGAAAAGTTGATTAGTTGGGACTTGGGGGCACAACAGAGGAATTCTGATAGGCTGTTAGTGAGATCCCCTTATCAGGAATCCCCAAAGAGAGGAATCCTCAAGGGGAGGAATCCTCAATTGGAGGAATCCTCAAAGGGCTGAATCCTCAACGGGAGGAATCCTCAGCTTTCTGTCTGATAAAACGCCGGGATAAGGCTAAAAATTGGAAGTTAGCATAAAATTTAACAGAAGGCCAGTCAATAGATGATACCATATTACGGAAGTGCTTTTGATAACTAGCTTTCTCTTGGGGCTCTTGAAGAATTTTATTTTTTATATTTAATTTGCATATTTTTTCGAAGTACACCTACACTACGCTCTCATTCGTAAATAATTGATCTATATCAGTAACAGAGTCTAAATAGAAATAGCGGAACCCTCACATAACTGGCAGACCTCTTGACACGAGGGGCAAATCACTCTATAAAAATTTCCTATTGTTTTATCACAAAATCCATGAAAATCATTTTTCTTTTCTAGAAATCTCGTGTGCTATTTGCAAAAGTGAACTGCCCCTCGGCTTGAGACAATATTTGCCCCGAGGGTCCTCTTTAACTTGATGTAACTTCACACGAATAGTAGAAAATGAAAACCTTTGGGGGCCTCTTCGACACTGAGCTTGCGAATGTCGTCAACATATGGAAGGAATATCAAGTTGAATCCCGAGGGCTTTGACTGATAACCATGTTCATCGTACTCTTCTTTCTGTTGAGAAAATTCAGCAAGAATCAGCGTTTTCATCACAACGTTTACAGATATAAAATATATTTGAAAATTGACGTTTGGCATGCAAAAATAAGGCGCGTTTGAACAAAGCAGCTTGAACAAAGCTTGAACAAAAATGTTATTTCCGAGACTATAAAAAACATGCATTATTTTGCAGATTGATTCATTGTCGATTCAAAAGTTAGCCCCAAGAGCAAAAAGAGCAGGAGCAGTAAGTAGTGGAGTTGGTAAATAACAAATTGAAGATGCAGCTGCACGACAATTCGCAGGTCGAAGGCCTAGTCTGTTTCTCGCTCTGTTCAACGATCTCCCAGCAACAGTTTTGAGAATTGCTCTAAAAACTACCAAATAAGGCTACAAAAAGCGCAGCGAATATGACATGACTGATTTCATTTTAATTCACTTCATTTTACAATATTCAAAAAGGTTACGTTTCACAAATATAATATATTGTTCAAACCGACACGCAAGAACGAAAAATAAACACAAATGAAAAAAACGACTAAAATGCTTAATTTACTAAGAAAGGAAAAAACGGAATTGAAACTACATCCTCGTCTGAAGTTGTTCTTAAAGAGCTTTTGCGAATCAAAAAAGCCGATAATGGTTGAAGGCATACATACAAAACCGAAGGATCAAATTCCCGTAGAATATACATAGGAAATCTTTATTCCTTTCTGAGAGAAATGGCAATATTTGAAAAAATTTGAGAGAAAGACGAAAAGGAAAAGAATTATTAACAAGAAGCTTGGACAAACCTGTGGAGATAATGCAACAAGCCTCGGCACCCTGTGGTTTTGACCGATGTAAGAACAAATTGCAACAACATTCTTTGCCAGGCATCTTTTCAGCAGCGCGGTGAAAATCAATTTGCTACCAGATATAACCTGATAAAAATAAACTGACATTTGAATCCAGCGAATATAACCGAATCGATGAGGCTATAACAAAGTTCTATATTTTCTTTAAGCAAAAAGAGACACTTTTTTGTTTCCTTCATTTCCTTTTCTTTCTTTACTATATAAGTACCTAGGGTGAATCTTAAAATGTCTTTGATTGGATTCTTTGAGGACCCTAAATGGCTAAAAAAATTGTACACTGAAATGATGTATACAGTAAATCCCCGCACATAAGAACCTACTTTTTGAGGTTCAGGCTGAAGTAGGTTCTTATTGGAAAGGTACTTAGATTAATTTCAGGGTATGAAGGTTCTTATTCAAAGGATCCCTTATTTAAAATTTTAGGATCCATTATCAAGAGATGCACTCAACCCTGTTTTTTTCCTTTTGGCAATGTTATTAATGTTACATTACAAAGATATTTACAGGAAGACATTTGAGCGCACTGGCTGCCTATGACAGTGGGTGGATCTGGAGATGATCTCATACGTCCTCAGGAATTGAAAATTATGAATTCTAATGCTTTTTTCATATTTCAACATTTCGGATTTTGCTTTACATAATTATGAAAATGGCTTTGAAAAAAGCAAACATTTTACGACATACTAAAAGCTTTTTCGTCTGACACTCTTCAGAGCATAAAACGTCAGAATAAGGTTCCGAAAAAACACGATGGCAAATATATACCCAGTTGTGGATCGAAATAGGCCAATCAGAAAAACGCAAGCACAAGACCGGTATAGTTGACCAATCAGTGCTGCGAGCCTGAAGAAAAATTACCAATGGAGTCCAAGAAAGAAAACGAATTCCTTTTGTCTACACAATGGCGGCTTTTTCGTTTTTATGTAGATTGACTCCAAAACTGCTAGATGGAAGGACGACCGGACTCTGCCAATTATCCGAAACATGTCGTCATTATAGAGTTTGGCAAAATCTGGGTTGTCTAAAAGATGTTGACCGAAATGACGACATGTTTCGGATAATTGGCAGAGCCCGGTCGTCCTTCCATCTAGCAGTTTTGGAGTCAATCTACAAAAAAACGAAAAAGCCGCCATTGTGTAGACAAAGGAGTTCGTTTTCTCTCTTGGACTCCATTGGTAATTTTTCTTTAGGCTCGCGGTACTGATTGGTCAACTATACCGGTCTTGTGCTTGCGTTTTTCTGATTGGCCTATTTCGATCCACAACTGGGTATATATTTTCCATCGTGTTCTTTTGGAATCTTATTCTGACGTTTTATGCTCTGAGGAGTGTCAGACGAAAAAGCTTTTAGTATGTCGTAAGATGTTTGCTTTTTTCAAAGCCATTTTCAAATTCTGTACCGCAAAAAAATTGTTTATATAATTATGTTAAAAAGTCAAATTGATTTTAAAGTTCTCTTTCGTTAAAGAGTATAAAATGCTGAAAATCACACTGAAACAGGTTCTTAATTACAAGGTGCATAATTTAGGAAAAACAGCCTCTAGGTTCTAATTTTCGTAGGTTCTTATATGCGGGGATTTACTGTACTGCAGCTCGTACAGTTTATTTAAGTTTCAATAGCAACAGTTGCCATGTCAACAAATTCCTCTACTCATCCAAGTCTACTTTACTTACTCTTTCATTTGGATGGTTGCTTATCTCCTTAAGACTGCCGAGTGGATTTAAAACCTTTTTTAAAGTTTAAGCCTGGTCCAGCATTTCCAGTCCATAAAATACACCCTGGTCACAGGACCAATCCAAAATATATTGTAAAACAAAATTTGATCATTGTCTAACGTAATGTAAAATTTCATGTGCATAGAATGAAATTTTACTGAAATAGAACCATTTGAACTCTACCATATGCATTTTCGTGCAAAGGGTATAAGACCACCTTAACTCTGGAGTTAACGAGATTGTAATTACCCAAATAAACCCAGTATACCAATTGAATACAAATAAATGCAAAAATATAGTCTTCAGTGTGAGCAATTCACGTGCCACAGGAAAAAATCTCACCTTCTCATCAGGGAAAATAAACTGACCAGGTTTGACATAGTAATAGGGTTTCATCAGATCTTTTGATTTGAATCCCAACAAATGAAGACCTGAAAAAAGGGCAGTCTGTTATGAAGTTAGTAAGGCAATTCTAAAGGCTAGATAATGCGAGACGTGAGCCACGTCTTTGATTTTCGATCTTACAAGGCTTATGTCTACGTACTACAAGCAATACTTAACATAAGCCACTGTAAAAGAAGGATTTTCGAACAGATTCAAGCCTGTTGGAAAGTAGCCAAATATTTTTTCTTTTGGGAAGCATAAATATGCTTAGAGAGGCGGTTCCCTTCAGTAAATTCGCACGTGTGAGCGAAAGGCGAAGGTAAAATGAACAGGGGACATGTGGGAAGGGGTGGGGAGAGGAGGACAGGGGTTTTTGCTTGCCTAAGAGGGGCTTCTGCAAGGAGGCTTCTGCAAGAGGGCCTCTGCATGGAGGGCATTGGAGATGCTTACAGCAACTGCTTGGAAACCTAGTCAAATAATAATATGATAATGATATTAAGTAGTTGATTTTTTAAAGCGACCCTATATTATACAATATTCTGCGGCGCATACAATGTTTACGTACAAATATATTAAGCTAAAACAACTCTTAAAATTACAATTAAGACCTTTGAAAGTTAGATTCTGTATTTGTCAATATAAATGATAAATTAAAAATCAAATGCTTCTTGAAAAAGATATTTTCTAACTGTCTTATTTGAAATTGTGACTGTTTTCGATTTTGCGATATGGAGAGACAAAGAGCACCAGGGCAAAGGTGCAGCATATTCAAATGCTCTCTTGCAAAAGTCAAAGTTCTTACTCTTGGAACTTCAAGTAGGCAAGGCTCTGTTTTCTCGAAGTATTTTGATATTCTTTTCTACTCAATAATTCCTTTAAATAACAGTTATAAAAAATAAATGCATAAGCGATATAATGATTGAATAGATAATGAATAAAGTCAGATGTATGATACAAAGTTTTAATTTGACATTCACTTATACCTGGTAGCTAAAGTACTTCAATTTTAAGCCAACCGAGTTTATGGCAACGAGAAAAAAGTTTAATAAGTCTACCCTTTCGCCTTTTACAGCAAAGCTAATTCCTACCTGGCTCTCCAAATGTTTTCATTTCCTCAACTTCATTTTTCTCAAAAAGTACCTGGCAAAAATTGCTAGTTAGAATGGAGATTGAATGAAAATGTGTTTTACATTAAATGCGGTCAAAAGGCAACTGTATATTACAAACACAGTCATAGATAATTAGACCTCAAATACTAAGTGAGAGGCATTCTCGCATATTTCACAATTACATAAATCAAGTTTCATGAAAATTACGTTTACCCGTTTGTCATAAAGTGCTCGATGCCATAAAAACAGAACTGTACATGCTTTTTGGTGTATAGAACAGGACAGTTCTGAGTTGCTTCTACGTCCTGTTCCATACAACAAATAGTGCAAATATAGTTGAAATACTAGATTCAAATTGAAATGCTAGATTATGTAACCATTTAGAGTGCTAAAACAAAAACAAAAACTTAAAGAAGGTTTTAATTCCATACTTTTTCACCTCCAAATTTTCTGGCATACTTGATGTCGGTGGGCATAAGCTCCTGCCCAGTGTCCTGAAATGTAAACACGCTATCTATTACATCATATCATATAATCGTTTCAACATGGAACATATCAATTCAATTGCACTTGACACACTCTTTTTCACCACACAAAGAAAACTTTGTATTTTTCTTGGTTTCTTCCTTATCTATGTGCATTTCAGCTCGTTTCTTGTGATAGTGACATTACATTAACACCCTGAGTACACATAATTTATTTTCACGCATACTGTCATTTTTCATCAGCACTTGGTACCAGTCTGGCTTTTCCATCAACTTAAGGGGTTTATAGGTTAAGTATGCATGTTTAAAATTTAGCTGGAGTTAGATTGACATTCACTTTACGAAAATAAGGTCAGCTTTCGCTGTAATAAGAAAGTAACCCTTAACAAATAACTATGTTTAGCCACAGTCCCAGCCCCCCAGGAAACTTTTAGCAACAAAAACATTGGCAAATACAGCAGAGAATCAATTAAGTGAAAATGTGAGCGAATGCTACGACACCATACATCATCAATGGAATGAGCGTTGTACATTATAATTTACAAGAGAGATAAAAGAACCTCATCGAAACGCACCGCGCATATTCTTTTCGTAACCGTGGACAGTTCTTCGTTGCTTCTGCTGTCCACCTTCACGTAATTTGGCTTTCGCGCTTTCCTAGCGAGAGCGTACACTCCAACACCAAACTCGAGATCTTTCGATATCTTAAATGGCAGTCTTGATATGGCTCTCTTCTTGTACTCTTTTCCTTGCACTCTACAACATAAAAGGCTTACCCATCAAAGTAGCAAAAAATCGAAAATTATTTATGCATACAGAGGAAAGCATTGCATTGATTTTTAGCGAATTGTTGTTACGCATGTAAAAAAAAGATCAGCAACCTTGTTAAAAGTTCGTCGAATTTTTCAGATGGATCAGCAAGAATTTCCAAATCCTCATCTTCGTCACAAAAAACGACATCCTGTAACAAGATTCTTTCAGGTAAAATTCACGACAAATTGATGTCAAAACCAGAAACAGAATAGACATTAAGAAGGAGTAGGTCAATGCAATATATTTAACAGTAGATCATAACAGGATTAAAGAATTAAAACTCTTGTAGAATTAGCACCAGTGATATGCAGCCCGGTGGTTAAGACTGTGAATGTTAAAATACGAAATACCAGATCTTCAATGGAAAATAACCAAAAGTAAATAAGATGCCAATTATTGGATACTCCTGTCCGATTGACATAGAAGAATTTTTTTATCAACGAAACACAAGAAGCATACTAATCGTTACCTAGAATTACCTTATAAAACTTCTGAACATCAAACTTGGAATCAGGCTTTTGAATGTGCATCAAATCGATAAAAATTCCAAGATCGCATAGATCCTTAAATGGGAGAAAGATTTGGTTTCAGAGAATTTTAAAAAGTAAAGAAAAAGCGTATTGAAAGTAAGGAATAAAATGAATCTAAATAATCAGCTAAAGATGTCAAAAATAAAAAATACTTAAAATATTAATTTAATTTGATGAGCACAAACCTTTGCTTTCTTCAAAGCTCTTCTCTAGAGAAGAAAACATGAAAAATTTAAAAATGATGAAGAGTCAGTGGCAAGCTTCTGCAACCTTGAATAAAATTGTCATTTTTTCGCGAGGTTATTCTGAAAGAATGATTTCCAATATGTCTAGGCATCAGGGTCCTAAAGCAGGGCATGAAAATTTGTTTTCCTTCCTGCGACCGGACAAAAATCATGCATAAATTTCCTGCGAGAATTTAAAGATAAAAGAAGAAAGGGTCACCAGTCTGATGAAAGCATAAGCTACATTTATAAAATTTTAAGCAATTTAACAATCACTTCAAAGTCTTTTTCTTCACGAACGCCTAAATTGTTCTGGAATAGGGGCTTAGCTATAATAATTTACTCTCTAACTGGTGAATATCCACTGAGAATGTTGAAGTTTACTGGAATGCAGTTGGAAAAGTTCAAGTGGAGATCAAATTGAGGCAGATGCTATCTTTGGGAAATGGAGGCAAGCATTAGAATAAACAACATTAACAGAATGAGCTTAAAAAGATTAATCACAGGATGTCCCTGTATCCATGGAAGTTTTTAACAAACTATTTGATTAGATATAGGCCAGAATCCTGAGAAAAAATCAATTGCAAAAAGCATAAGAGAAACTTTGCTTTAATCAGCAAGAATCACTGTGGTGGGCAATGTACGGTAGGGGCCTTGCATGCATCATCAGCATAGCAAAAATGTGCAAAATTTTCAAGAATTTTGCAAATTATAACAAAGATCCTCAAGACAGATGAAAGACTGTAAACTTTTATCAAGCAAGAATTTTTAAAAACATTCTCAAGGGTTCTTAGGTAGAAAAACCATTTTAACCTGTACAAGGCACATACATAAGATACATTTGTTTGATCTTCATGTTTTTTATGAACATTAAAGAAACAAAGCTGCTTGTTGGAAAAGAGCTTATTTTAAAAAAAACCTGCAGAGCTTTATTTATGAAAAATTTCTTGCGATCGTCCCGTCACATGGTCGGGTGGGTTTTCATGCACTGTCCTAAAGTATCGAATTAACAACTCAGGTCGGATAATTAGGATCATGCAAAAACTCATATGAAGAAGATTCTAAAAGCTGCTGGATCTTGAAAACTCTATCTGAAACACTAAAGAGGAAGTATGAGAAAGAACCAATGGAAAATAGTTTGATTGGTGTTAACGAGCAAGGTCCATTTTTATGATCCTCTCTTCTTATAAAATACTCATTTCTAACTTTGCTTTTGCATGAATTACATGGATAATTGTATAAGATATTAGACTCCACCTAAAAGAGATTGCTCAAACAACACAAAACTTTTCGAAACTGAAACTCTAAAGAAAAAAGAGAGCAAATCAACCAATAAATCATAAAGCACAAACAAGACGTTATGTTCATTTGGAGTTTGGTGCATTTGCATACCCGTGTGGCACATACCTTTAGATCCAAGTTTAGTTCATGAGGATCGTCTGTATTGGTGAATAGCAATACTCGTCGGTTAGCCATCTTCATCGTACTAAGACAAATCAAGTTTTTCAAATAAAACAATATTAGCACAACCTTTTGTATTTTTTAAAGTGGTGCCAGTTTTTGAAGGAAAAGACAAATTCCGTAAAGAAGAAGTATAATCTTTGTGATTTTGCAAAAAGTTTGAATTTATTTTTGAATAAAAATTCATCAATAAAAAGACCGCTTTCAACAAGATTAGCCAAAGGACAAAATTTGAAGCTGAGCAAACCGTTGTCAGGGATCTGTTGGTATAATAACATTCATAAAACTTGCAAAATCTTTAGATTTCCACATTGAGGTTTATAAATGTCTTTAAACGCTGGGGTATCAGTGTGTCCTGTGTAAGACCAAATCATACTTGAAGCTACTGCAGAGTGCATCAAATCATCCAGACCCTTTGTTTCATTAGACGATGAAGATCATTAACTACAGGCACTGTATCTGGCCTTGTCCGTAGTTTTTTGGTGTGTGAGGCATATGTGTGTACCTGTTTGTGTCTATTATTGGAAAAGGTTTTATTTAAATTGTGAGTGTAATACAAAGGGGAATCGCTGACGATATGTCCGTTCAGGCTATTGATGGCACGTAGTTAATAAGCCTTGTTGTGGTTTTAAATAGTTCGTTTCTAATAAAAAAAACATAACACGTTTTATTTTTTCTTATATTGTATCATGATTCTTCTAAATTTTTCTCTGAAAAATCCAAAATCTCCAGAGGTAAACACAAATGTAACTTTCCATTAAGACGAAGCAACACTTACCAGCTGGCAAAAATATTGGAACACGCCCAGAGGACGTCAGACATCGAAAATTGCTGGCTGTGTCCTAGAGAATTCTCAAATTCACCTTGCTCAGTATCTGCAAATGAAAAAGGTACTTTGAGCGAGAAAAATATAACTGACAGTATCCTGAAAAAATCGCCAATGCGGCGACAAAAAAGACATCGCGGTAGTAGTATTCCAACTTCTATTGACGTAAATCAATTTATTGACATTCCGGTTTTTGACAAAAATCCATGAAAATTACAGAAAGCCAAATAGTTTAGACAGGTATTGACAGTATCCTGAAGTAAGCTATCAGTAGCAGCCACAGGGCGATAAGTCAATTATAGGGAAACAGAAGTATGCACTTGAAAAGAGGGGTGCAAGATTAAAAAAAAGGATCCAATTTTACAAAATCAAGCGGTGGGCAATTATCCCGAGCTGCACCCCAAAAATCAACTAAGGCTTAACTGATTTGTACCGATCTTTCGTCATACGGCCCCCAGTTTAAACCAAACGTTTTGAGATTCATGCAATAAAATTTTTCAATTTTCACTAATTATCCATCCCTCATCATCAAAAGACATTGTTTTTCATTTCCAAATTTTTGAATTTTTACTTTCCAGTTTACCAGAACTTATACTGAGTGTTACACTTTTTGTTTTTTGAGAATGAGCATGGTATTCACAGGCCTCTCCAATTAAAGTCCAGTGATATTTCCGGTCAATAACCAATAAACTGTCATTGTGAGTCCTGATTGTTATAAGTTTTTTAAATGGCCAGTAATTCAAAGGGTCAAGCCATAGAGCTATCTGCTTTCGCAAGTATCGCAAGGACGAAGTTAGCGGATCAAAGACCGAAGATAGGAATGGGAAGACAATTGTGGTTTCGATTTGGTGTAAAGTTTGCTCAAAACACAAAAGCGTTATTTTATCAAATCCTCTTAGTAAAGGAAGTGCCAGGAAAGCAATTGAATCGTACGTCAATGGAACGAATTCTGATTCTTCCACTTCTTCTGACTCCGATTCTTCATCGGAATTTGAGCTAGACATTGACGAACTGCAACTATAATGTGTTTTTTTTTCTTTTAATCCTTTATTATATTTCTAGATACAAAGTATTTACATGCGAAAACATGCCGTTTTCGCCTACTTTAACGTAAATATATTTTTTGGTAGAACGCGCGCCTTAGCAAGTTTGAGCACGCGGCCGCTAAATTGCTCACGGAGAGGCCTGTATTCAGCCCTGTTTACGAAGTACTGGATAACTGCTTATAGTCGAGTTTGATCATTTTACCATACCACAATACTGCTTGTGATAGGCTAACTGCCATAAAAACAAGAGCAAGTCACTAATACTGTCCAGCATTGAACTTGAAAGAGAAAACGATTGCCAAATACTACACCAAACAGTTCTTTAAATGGGCTTTCAAAATCGAACTGGGCTTTCGTAAGGTGTATTTATACTGGCATAACATAGTGGCCATCAGGTGTAGGAAGGCTCTAGTACAGTTCCTGTGTTACATACCAAACAGCATTGCCACAGTTTAACCTGATACCCTTTCAAACATATAAACACCAAGATAAAATATTGCCTCACTAATGAAATCGTTGTGTCATGTAATTCAACGATTATAACTTAGTTTTCATTTTACCTTCCATCAGTGCTTCAAGCTCCTTGATTCTTTCAGCATCAGGTGTATCCAGTCGCTGAAATTCAAACCACCAAAATTAGGAATTAAAAAAAACAAAAACAAGGATTGCTTTACACGTTTATGTCAAAAGCAGAGAAGAATTTCAGTTGTACACTGTTTTACTGGACAAGCAATGCACCCACCTGGACAAGGTATATGTGTTTGAAATCATTGTCGTTCATTGTTTTCTCCTGTTGAAAACAATTTGATCGCATAAAGTGACCATAAAACTAAAACTATTACCAACATTCTGCCAATAAAGGGAAATGAATTGAGAAACATGGACGACAAGAGGTATTGACCCTATTTAACTACAGTGGGTAGTCAGGTTCCTTTTGTATTTGAACAATATATGCATGAATTTATTGCTGACAAGAAACATAGGGGCTAGAAAACTAGAACTGCTAGTACTATTGAGGAGTACCAAACCGTATTTCATTGATTCCCAAAAATCTATCATACTGGTTTCTACAAATGCAACTGCACTGACAATTTGAAATTCTTGATAATAAGGCCGCTAAGGGACAGTCAAATAGAAGACACATCTATACATAAAGGGCCAGTTCTTGGTATAAAGATTAAAATTCATATAGAGTTAATAGAATTACTAAAATCAACATTTTAACTCACAGTCCCAAAAAATACAACTGCCACAAGATCTCTATCACTGCTGATCGCCTTTCCCATGAGTGTGTTCCTTGCACACTAAAAAAAAATATTTTCAGGCATTAAATAAAGTTATTCAAAACACATCAAATACAACCTCCTTATTCTTAGCAAAGATTTCAGGCCTATCATAGGTCATACAAGACTCTTCTATAACTTTGCTTTCTACAAAACGTTCATGTTGCTTCTCAAATTGGTTTTAAAATATGGTAATTGTTACCCATTTTAAGTATGTTCTTCTCCAAAAGATTTCCACTTTCATATGAAAAAAGCTGCCCTGCTTAAACTTTTTTCTCAAAATTCATTGACTTTCTTTTGCAATGTTTTGAGCTTCAGAGTGATGACAGAGATTCTCATGGGTAGAAATTATGTGTAGCCAGTGGTAGTACCCATCAGTGCATGACCACATCTTTAATCAGCTATTGCTCCCAGTAGCGTGATTTATCACCAGCCACTCAGTTAATTCTTCCTACAGTTCTTTGAAGCATGGAATGGAAATGTGGTTGAAAAAGCACAAGAATCTTTGATGTCTTTGAAATTTTTTAAGGTTGGAACTTGCTCCTTTTTTGTATAAGTTACAACATTTTACTGCTAAAAAAAGACTTATTTTCTTATAATGTAATTGTTCTGAATTTTTTGCTTTATATGATATTAAGCTTTATTTTTCAAATGAGGTTTTATTTTTAAAATTTTCTTAACCAATGTCCTATCATTCGTCTTATCAAACCATATTCCTCAGTAATATACTTAGAAACTCATGACAAGACCTATTTCCTTCAAAAACCTTTCAGAGGAAGAAAGCCTTGATTCTCCTTTAAGAGACCATGCCTGCAAAATCAAAATGCTAATGACATATTTACCTTCAGGCACATATAGAATGGACTTTCCCCATCTTTGTTTTTCACGAACATTGGCCTTGTGGCATCAATAAGCATAATAACACCATCACGACCAGAGCTCCAATTAGCCTTGAAACAAAATTGATTTTTAGAATATTGAACAAAACAAAATTGACTTATGTATAACTAGGGTTGAATCACAAAATTCTAGGCAAAAAAATGAGAACTAAAATCTATGAAAAGAAAGGTGCCTTTCCAATAAGATGTGTGCAGCAATGTGAGAGGACAAAACGATAGGATAAGTGACAATTCCAATAGCTTGAAAAATATATTTCTAATAAACTGAACTGATCTGAACTGTCACATCTAGAAGGCAGACCAGGACATCATTGACAAGTGTAGCTTCTCAAGGTACCAAAACTACCTTTTAGTGCAAGGTAAAAAAACAAGAAACACTGAGCCTATTTTGAACCCTTCCTAAACAAAACTCTTACATCTAATAGATTAAGTATGGACTCAGTCTGGTGATATATTGCATGCCAATTAACGGTATTGATATGGATAAAGGACAGAAACAAAGGACCCATAACTTATATTGCAAATGTCCTTTTCAGGAGGAGTAAGTGCCCCTTTTCAGTTGAATATTTTTGGATGACTGATGACCAAGAATAAGTGCCCTTTCAGAGTTGTGACAAATCATCAGTTATTATTTTTCTGAGCCTGTATACTCTTAAATATTTTCTGTATTTAGCATATTCTTAAATCATTTTTGATCAGCACCTTGTATAAAAGAACAAAAGGCTTTTCTTTCCATAATTTTGAAACTTTGCCTTGAGCTCATATCAAGCTGTGCAGTTATTTATGAAAATCAGACCTGTTTTCAATTAGCAGTTTATAAAGCAAAAAATTGAAAAGCCTGTGAGAACAACTTTTGGTAAGCAAAAAATAATACCTTTTGCAAACTTTGTGCATTGCCATTATTTTTTAAACTTATTCTATGACATAAGCAATTTTGAGCCTCAATATTATCATAAAGCATTTTCTTACATAATTTCTTTAGAAATTACATGCATGTTTGACCCTATTGCAGAATATGTTGGCATCTCCTCATCTTTCTTATAATTTGAGCAGTATGGAGATAAGAAAATGCCTCTATTTGAGTCGTAGACAACTCCATTGTTCAACACCATTGCTCATTGTTTGTCTACAAATATTTTATGTACCCTCCATGTTAGCATGTGATTTCTTATGATTTAATAGGTCTGGACAGGCTGACTACTGCTCAGTGAAGCTGGAATCTGCTCTACATTGACTTGGCCCCCCATGTTAGCAAGCAATGTTTGCATAACTGTCTGTTTCTGCTTAGTGCAACTTTAATCTGCTCATTACTGGCAAATTGCCACATTCCTGTCATGCAATTTCCATAGAAGTAAGAATTCAAAAACATTTCAATCAACACTCTCTGTAGTAAGTTTATGCTTGACTCATTGGAAAAAGTTTGACATGCAGTGCAATCAACTCCTCACATGATGGGAGGCTAAAATGAAGTCTGTCTATTTCTAAGGTTAAAAGAGATGGAATCAGCATTGAAAAGGATCCTTGTTCTTAATAAGTTTTATAAATAATACAACTACTGCTCAAGCAGTAATGGTAGTAGTCTTCATCTTCCACTGAGAGAACTGGATCATAGTTGCCAGGCTGCAAACTTTGCCTGGTGTCCACCAGATATTACAAATTAATTAATAAGATTAGCTGTGCGAAAATTTAATTAGCTGTGCAAAAATTTATTTGCATCCAAATGTATCCATTTTGACAAAAATGACTCTATTTATCTATTTTTTATATCCTTGGACATTGCATCTTGGCAATAAATACATTTGGTTGCACAAAGTTCTGTATGTTTTATTTCAGACAATGCAAAAATAAGTCTTTAAATTACTTGCTGATACAGATAACAATATCAAAGTTTTCGGACTGACATAGTTGTATCTAATAGAACAAACAGTCTGCATCAAGACCTGATTTGTATGTGCCAGAATTGTAGCCGGCATAAGTTTTTTTTAAAAACTGGCTGCTGTTACCCTAGGTTGATGAACTGATAAATATGAAACTAAGCAGTAATTTGAAAATTTCAAGTTATTAGAACAGTAAGTTAACATTAATTGAAGCAACATTAGTAGGCTGCTAGCAAAGGGGTAAAAATGAGAGACCTGCATTGTGTATTGGAACTTTCTTGTTTTGTGCTGTGTGTTCGTTTTAGTGAACAGGTTTAAAAAATTTGTGAGCCATGTATACTGCCACTTTTTTCTGGGTAAATTTTGGCTAGAATCTATGGCAAGCAGAAATCTTTGAGTGCATACTGGGCTGGGTTAGTTAAGAGCTTCCACCCAGATTCGCCAGCTCTCTGTAATTCCAGGCATAGGAATCACGAGATGTGGCCACATCGAGAGGAAGAACAAAGACACTGCTCAATAAGCATAAGCCTCTCAGTTTCCTAAAAACTACCTTCGGATGCTAGGTAGAAATAAATACAAACACAGAGTTCTAACTTAGCGCCACAAATACCAAATTAAAAATAATTCATCCCTTACCCCATCATCTAGGTCTTCTTTGCCTTGTTCAAATTCGTCAAGGTCGTCCAGAAACCCCTTTGTATCTCCCCAGAAATCTGTTGTCATCTTGAAGAGTGAAGTTTGGGAATGTGGAAGAATACAGCATCAACAACAGTTTCGCCCTTCCCGCTTGAACAATTCTTGGGATCGAGGCATTCTCAAGATGATTGTTGATAACAGCAACAGAGGAAGTTTTTGTTTTTGTCATGCACTGTTGATTGCAATGGAAGATTTACTTGAACAAAGAAAACTGAAAGCAAAGAACTTGGTTTTTCGAGCAGAAAAATTAAAAAATGTTGAAGGGAAAGCAAAGCTGCAAAAGAAGATAGTTGCTGAACAAGAATTTTTAAATTCGTTAGAAAAACGATTGAAAGATGACGACAACCAAGCATTGGAAAATAATCTTAGAAGCAGCAATCTAGCCCATCTTGAAGCTTTGCTGACAACAGCAGAGGCAGCTAGTAATTTAGACAGTATTTTAAAGAAAATTCCATACCAGATAAATGATAAAATTATCGGAGAATTAGTCGTTGATGTGGAAAGCCAACATGGGAAATGCTGGTTCAAAGTGTTTGCACGTAATCCAAATTCTTTGCATAGAATATGGGAGGGGCTTGGTCAGTATGGCGATAAAGATGTCTGTAAGGTTGCCTTAGATTACAAGAAAGCAGCAAGCCAGCACCTGATTCACTTTTGCCAACCAAAAATTGTGTTTTTGTTTGCTTGCGGAGTGACAAAATCTGTTGCTAAAGATTTGGAAGAAATGAGAGTTCATGTTGTGGGGAACCAAATTGATGACCCAGATTCAGAATGCTTTGTGAAAATTACAGATGTAGCAGACTATGAATTGATGCAGTCTTCGGTTAGTTCACTTGTGACTTCATGGGAACTAAGCATAAATGCTGAATCAAGTATTAGTAAAGTCAATCTTGATGTCACTACACTAATTGCCATAGTTTCATCACTGAGCAATGGAAATTGCCATTTTGAATTTGAGGATGAAGTTTTAAATGCACAGGCAGCAGAAGAAAGAGACAACCCTGTTCTCCCATCCCTAAATAAGTTTCTTCATGGCAAAGACCTCTTTGCTTCAGAAACAGCCATAAATGCCTTCAACTCTATTTTAAAGACAATTGGTGGCAAAATGGAACATAAAAGAGCAGAAAAACTTGTTAAACAGTTGACTATTGTTAAGGATTCTCCATCAGAAAGATCTTTGCAACTTTGTAAGAGTGCCAGTATTAACTCAAGGTCTAAGGTAATATTTGGGACTGGAGACTCATTACAGGCAATAACAACAACCGCTAATAGGTCAGTTGTGAGGGCAGCCCAGAACCAGGGGGTTGCTTTCAGTGTATTTCTACATGCACCCAGGGCTTTGACTGAAAAAAAGGAAACAAAAGCGAGGGCTTTACAATCAAAATAAATACCATAGAATGTTCTTGCGTTCTTTAGAAACATTGACATTCTCAGAATAATCCCAGTGAAACTGGAATTAATGATATAAATGGTAATGTACCATTGCTGGTAATTAATAACTGGCTATAACATATGGTATAGGGTCGAACAAATATCAGTAACAGCAGCACACATAATGTTGTTATGTCATAAAATGTTGTTATGTCATTAAACCAATTCCAAATGGTTAGCTTTTACCTACAAACCTTGATACCATAGACCACAGGAAACCTCTCTGGTGAATCCCTGTACGACTGAGTAAAATACCAATTTCATTGTTATATTTTTGCCCTGTGTTAGGTATGAACTATTCGTGTTGTATCTTACCTCCTTGAATTATGTGTTTCTGCACTGCTGGTGCAAATATCATATACATTTGAAAAATGATTGTTTGCAGTGAAGACAATTTACAACTTTATACAAGTCACAAATTTATCATTCATTATCAAATATGATACAAAAATATGATTCTCTGTCAATTAATGCTATGATTCTCTGTCAATTATTAAAACTGCTAAGGTTACAAAGATAGTATTTTCTAGGGCCTCTATGCTTTTAAATAATTTTACATTGATAACACATGCTGTTTTTCAATATAATAAAACTTTGATTTGACATCAGTTTAACTATTTGTATCCCTGAGTACAACAATAAATACCTAAGTCAGTCTGAATTTCCTTTAATTAAAGGAGACATCTTCCAAAATTTGTTTTTCAAATTATATTAAATTTTATTATGTAAACAAAATTATATTTCAAGGCCCCAATATAAAGAATTTACCTAAATCATGAAAGGCTACACTATAATTTTACATACAATTGATGTGCTCAAGCAAAGAAGCAAAGCATATATAATTTGTATCCCATAATTTTATGACCTTCTTAGAGGATAAATACTCTCGATTACCACTGATAATGGAGCAGCAATATCAGTAAGGAGAAGATCAATTTCATTTGTTGAGACAAATATATCAAGCTACATAAATGTTGTGAACATTTTAAATTTGGGTTGTTTATTAGCTTCATACTATGGTAATTAGTCTTCTTAACTAAAATAACATTCTAAAACCAAAACATCTGAGCAATATTACAATTTGCTGATATGCTAATTACATCCCCATCCCAAAAATATCTACATAAACAACCAACTATAATTGCTAATAATCAAAAGCCCCATTAAGCTCCTCTTTGCTCTTACTCTCGAGGCCTGCTCTGAGTGACTTTACTTTATTCAATCTTGCCCCATGAAGTTTGAAATTAGACCATGCAACAAGTTGTAATAGTCCACAAACGATTGGCACACACACCAATACATTGAAACTTCCTTGTCTCAGTTTATCAACATTGTTTGTATTTTTGAGTGATGGTAACACCTGCTTTGAATTTTCATCAAAGAAAACTGAAGTGCCAGTCTGCAGGAACAAAAACCATGTACCAAGTAATGGAGCCAAAGTTTGCCCAGGTTTGGATAATAAGGCTGCCATGCCAAATATCAAAGCAGAAACTGCATTTTTTCTTCTTTGTAATACAAAGTCTTCATCAACCAGATCACTTATGACCAGGCTGAGCAGCTTACATGTTCCTTCTGTGAACACACGATTACTAGAAAAGGAAAATCAACTTTTCAAACTTGGAACAAAGAGAACTGTGGGTATGAACAAAGTCATAATTGAGTGTTTGCATCAAATAATAAAAGGGAATGCCACAGAAAAAGAGCAGTGTCAAATCTACTCTGGATTTTGGGGCTTATAAAATTTTCACTGATAGACTAGCCACAAGTCATGTCTAAAGGACAATAAATAAAATGAATGTATAATATGAATCTTTCTTTCAAAAGAATGCAATAAAATGTAACTTGAGCAATTACTAGTCTTATGAAATTGATAACACACTGAAAGTTATTTATATTATTTATATATACTTTGCATTCTTTGGGATTCTAGTTGTCAAGTTCTTGACTAGAAGTTATTTCTAATGTTAAAATACCTTGCAATAAAAATACACAGTATTATCCACCAGCCAGGACCCAGAAGCCACATTGCCACAGCTAACACAACTTTGATGCAAAACAACCACTTGATGATGAAGTAGGAGCCAAACTTCTGGCACATTGAGAGAAAGTAAAGATTGTTGATGTGTGGAATCAAGAAGGAAAATCCAAGAATCAGTGCACCTGTGCCTGGCGTGATAGTATGACCAAGAAGGTGCTCAATAAATAGTGGAAAGAAGTTGCTGTTGAAATGACAGTGAAATACCTGTAACAAAAAACACATGTTTGCAAGGTGCGGTGACAACATATATATTAACTGCATTTGTTAAAGTTAAAAAAAAGAATACTGGAGCCGAATACAAAAACTGTTTAAAAAAAGCAAAAATTTTGCAACATACTAAAGCTTTTGTTTTAAAACAATTGTAATGATTTTGTATTTAATCAATTTAATAAATGTTCCTTGTTGTGTGTTTAGATCACATGTTCTGTTAAATCCTGTTGTGAACGCCTTTTTATGGCAATGTGTTTGTCTCTCAACATGTACTGTGATGCTCGTATTGTCCTGTTAATTAGCTTTTGTTTATGTTATTGCCCGCAACTCGCGCGCGATAGCGCGCGAGTGAAGGGCTTATAGTCTGCCCCGCGTATAAGTAGCATATGGAAGCTTCAGTTCATGTTGTCAGCACTTTTTCAGCAGATTTTGTCACTTTTCTGCTGCCATGACAACTGTCAATCAATTTCATTGTCAATCAATCGGCTTTGTCGAGGAGGTCGTTAACCGCCACCTCTTTGTGCGGAAGGGAATTATCTTCGGAGCGTTGCTCTGCCAAGACTCTGTTAAAGGCCTTCGGTTTTTTGGCACGAAAACGGTGCTGCATCACAGCTCGGTTCTCCGCAATGGATGGAAGTTTTGATTCGAAGTTTTGGGAATCAAAACCAGTCGAATGCCACACTTTTCTCCCAAAAACTCGAGACCGTACGAGCAAAAGTTATGATTGTCGTGATTATCGAAAAATAAATGTCAAACCCTCGAAAAACTTCATGATTTTCAAAAGGGCGTTGGACTTAAATCAAAGGCAAACTGAAAACCTGAGCTTGATAAAAAGAATAGTTTAGCTTCAACTAGAGCAGCTGTTTTTATAGAATTGTGAAAACCCAAGATGGTGTCTTCTTCGAATATCCTGACCTACATTTTCAAAACAATCATTATCAAGGAACTAATTGTTTGCGGGCAGTACTAGCAAGAGCTATTTCTAGTTAGGTTATTAGAATGTGTTGAACACGTTATAAGTTAGTCTTTCTATTGCAGCATTAGAGATAACACCAAAGAAGTAGTATTTTTTGTGCGTTACTTATTCGGGGCCTGAGCTCTTTGGCCTAGCTCTTCACTCCATCAACGAGCTGGTTATTAATGTGCTATTCACTGTCATAACAAGAACCCTGATCATTACACAATGGGAAAATAAGACGCAATCTTATCAAAACAATAGGCTTGCCCCCAATGTTTGACCAAATGTCCACCACTGACATAATACATTACATTATACAATGCTGTACAAATATTTTTAAATAAAAATAAAACAATGATCCCCTGCCACTTAGCAGCCTCTTTCATATTCATATTGAACAAAGCTTTCCCAAGATTAGTATCATCATAAGCACAAAATTACCAAGCATGTAGCTTCTAATCTATTGCCTTGTCTCCAGCTTTTCAAGCATAATTTTGTAAACATTTCTATTTTTTTTGTTCTTGTTTTAATAAAGATTAAGACAATTTTATTGATAAACATATTAAACCTTGCTGATTTGTAAAAATAGCTAAGTTTAAATTTATGCATTCCAGTAGTTCAGGAGGGAGCGTAACTCAAAGTTTGCAAAATCCTGTCGAAAGCTTATTGGAGGAAGGCTTTCAAAAGATGGCAGTACTTATTTGAGAAAATTAGAATGCTTTTGTAACTTAATAAACTCCTTATATATGCTCTTAGTGCTTGTGAATTTTATTGAGTCAGCTCACATTTGAGATGAATACAGAGTTATTTCAAGGCTTTACCTGAATGAGATTCATCAATGCAAACCACAAGAAATTCTTCTGCCTGAACAGTTGCTTTGCATATTCAGTTGCTGATATAGGCCTTTCCACTTTTTGAGTGCTGCATATAAAACAAGAAACCATTATACAAATGAATAGAACAAAATATATGAAAAGGCACAATATAGTTTTACCAAAATTACAAAAAAAGTTTACTTTCATTGTCTGGTATTTCTCTAAACTTTGAGGATGCTGTTTGAATATTAAAATTAGACTTGCAAGTGAGGGCACACATCAGGAATTTGTACAGTGCTGACTCAACTCCTCCTAAATGTTTGCCCCAAAATAACATTAAGTAACTGAAACCCCTCTACCATCTAAAAATCTTATGGAATTTTCTCCCTGCTGGCCATTTAGGATTCAATCTTCATAAAATATTAATAAAAAAAGTTTAGCTGTTAACAAGTGCTTTTGCAATAATAATAATGACCTTTCTAGTAAGAATCATATTTCTAAGGTATGAATACCTCTCATGTGTTATGACTGAAAACTCATGCATAGCTTGTTCTTTGTCTTGTCTACCTTCATATTCCCATTGAAGGATTGTACAGCAAATAAGAAATCCGAATACGACAGCAGTGGCAATACTAAGGCACAAAGTTTGGAAAGGTAGGAGTTTATTCTTATTCCAGACTGCATAGGAAATAAACACAGAGGCTGAACCAAGAGCACTGAAAAATGAGCAGTATGAATTTAACTTTGCTCTATCAGCAGAACTGATTGCCATGTCTGCTAGAAGAGCTTGGTGGTGAAGGTCAACCATTGTTAAGAACCCATCGTATAGACAAAGACAGAAAACAAACTGAACAGCAGCTGGAAAGACAGGAAACCAAAACAGAAGAAATGATAAAGCAAAGAGAGGACCAAACTTCTTTAGTGCCCTGCAAAAAATTACAAAAAATTATAAAAAGGCAGTTTTGCAAATAACATCTCAAGAAAATATATATCCAAAATTAAACAAACATAACATCTTTAAATAAGACATTTCTCTGCTCTCCTTTACAAAAATAATTAGTTGTTGTATGTGATGGTTCAAAGGATTAGTTTTGTAAGCATGCTAGATGTGAAGAAAAACATACAAAAAGGAAATAACAAAAAATAAACTTACAGGCAAAATAGACAAAAAACAACATAGATGTTGTTGACATTGGATAATGAAGAAAGTTAAAACTCAAAGGAGAAATTTGAAAAACCTTTTGGATCTAAAGATTTGGATGCAAAAGTTGAAATCTAGAAAACTTCATATTTTACTAAAACAGAATCTTACAAACAAACATAAACAACTCAAAATATTACACCTTGCATAGCCTTTCCCCAGGATAAGTCTAAGACTATTGTGAGATATCCAGCATGAAATTTTGCACATGACCACGGGTATAAAGTTTGTCTCAACTCTTTATATAAATGTTTCTATTACATTCTGATCATGTGGTAGCAGCTTCAAAATTCTCAATTGAATATTAAAATATTAAAACAGTAGCAAAGTTTTGTATGTTTTGAAGTAAATTCAGTGGCGGCTCATGACTTTCACAGTTGGGAGGGCAGACCATCAATACTTCTACAGCCCATGCGCAATGTGATTTGTTACCCTAAATATTAGAATGTAATGAAAAGTAATGTAATCATGCCAAGTTTTTGCAAAAAGCCTAGGCCTTAAGTAAAAGTTGAAAAATAGCTCTTCAGAATTGGAAATTTATAGACTATGCAAAATCATATTTTCTAAAACAAAACAGAACAGAGAAATTTTCTGCTCTTGGAATCTGGATAAAAATACACATAAGAAAGCACCAAACAGTACACTGAATGAATTCACTCTTAATCTTTATTATAGGTTTTAGCCACCCCACCCTCCCAAATATTTCCACAGTGTGCTTAAATCCATCAAAAAATTGCCTTGATCTTTGTTCTTAAACATACTTAGTCCCCTAAAAACGTTTAGCCCCCTCAGTCTGTGATATGCTTCCTAGCCATTTGGTTGTAGATAATCTAAGGCATATTTCTAGATCTTTTAGTCATTATCTAAACACGAAAAGTAAATCTTTGTTGCCACAGAAAGTCAATCATAAAATTAGGAACATAATGAGATGTGAATGTGGCTAAAGCCAATTGTTATGTCTTAAGTACCAACCAAGTCAACATCCTATTATTGATTGAGACAGGAATCCTCCTGTAGAATTAATTTCTAACACCAAGGAGGGGCCATTAAAGCTTAAGGAAAAAACAGCTTTTCTTGGTACTAACAGAAATATTTTTCAATAAGAATTAAAAAATAATGAGGAAAAAATTTATATCCAGTCATTATTAATTCTTGTACAAGAACTTAGCCCTTCTAATTTTAAGGCTTGCAAAAGCATCTATGACATAAGCGAAAGCGTTGTCTAAGCTAAAGCGAGTGAGGCTATTGTTCATTGCAAAAGTGAGGCTAAGAACTAAACTGGTAGCAAGAAACTTTTTCTAGCAGAGATATAAACTCAACCAAAGTAAAACTAGCTTCAAAATCAAATATGAATATCCTAGATTTCCTTTGAATCTTTTTGAGGGGGGCATTATCCCCAGTTGCCCATTAGCAAGAGCCTGCACTGAGTAAATTACAAAATAAAGTCTAAACAGTATGGTACAAGTTAGGTATGATTACATACATAATGCTAAAACATAATGCTAAACTTCAGCTCCCACTTTCATACCAGGGTGTTATTTGCTTTAAGAAGTATGGAGGGGCAGTGCCCCCTAGCCTCTTGGATTTGCTGGCCTTGAAGTAGGGAAAATGGCTGAAGGTCAAATCTGATTATTTGAAAGGAATTTATTAGAAATAATACCTGATTCTTTTTAGCACAATCTCATTGCTAAGGAATTTTCTGTTTCTTGGATCACTAAAAGAACAAAACATGTTTTATCTATGACCATGACAACAAACCAAAACTCAGATTTTGGGATCGTTGGAGGGTCATGGTAGCCAACCTTCTGATAGAAGATGGTACCTGATGATGATGAAAAGAACAAGATTTTAATTGAAAATTTCAGAAATTAAACAAATTCATTTGCTATCAATTATGATTATGAATAATTCACACAAAAGTTTGTCATTATGGACATTCCTGACCTTGCTATGGTCGGATCCAAACAAGACCACTTCTAGCAGTGTCTGAAAACAGATAAGGGATCTGGATCTGCAAGACCATGTGCTAATGCATAGCCAATCTTTACCAGTTAGAGTGCAACTCCAACGAAAACAACTTAATTCTAACATCTTTGACAGCAAATCTTAGCAAAACCATTAGAGCCTGAAAGTAAGACATAAATCAACTAAAATCTTACCTTGTTGATGACAGAGATTTGTGGTCACTCATCCACCCAAATAATGGATCATTAACAGAGTTCCAAATGAGAAATATCACCTAGAAGATAGGGTTTAGTATGAAGTAGGTTTAAGTACAGGCCTTTTAACCTAAAATTGTTAAAACTTTGAACAGGGAGATTTGGCCCAAAACAGGGAGATCCCAGGAATTTGTCAAATCACGATGAAATAATAGAACTATTATTCGGTTAAACTTATAAACAACATACCTGTAAAAAGTCATGCTGGGCAAACAGTTTATGACAAAGAAATATAATAGGAAACTTCTTCATAATGGTTTATCTGAGTTCTTATTAATTTGTAAACGCTAAAACTGGGTCTCCAAACATAACTGGGTGAGTTGACTGGTCTGAAGTATTAAGTATTGTCTAAGTTGACCTAAAAAAGTAATTTATTATTGATATTATTGATAAAGTATTTATTTTAAGTAGATTTAAAAGAACTATATAATGATTACTAGAGATTAATTTTAAATCTTTATAGAGAGACCAAATTTGATTTCTAATTTTTTTGGGTATGAATTAGATGCAAGAACTTTATTTGCTGAGTAGATGAATAACTGATTCCACCAAGAGGCATAGAATTAAGGCATAAAAGTCAGATAAATCAAAACACGATTCCCTTGAAGAGCAGCAATAGGCCCTAACAGTTTATCGTATATAGGTTGTAAATTTAATTAGATAGCTCTTTGATATACTGAAGGGTTTTTGTATGTTAATAACTTAATATGAATATGACAATATACCTGAATATAAAAAATATTTACTTTTTTAGACTGCAACTACCAAAACCATTGTTCAACATAAATTATGATCATTTTAGCTATATACCAGCATATCATATCAACTTTTAAATATGGAAATATGTTAAAAAGAAAAAAGATAAAATTAACCCTCCCTATGAGAAGAATTGAACCTGCCCAGGAAAGGAGTAAGGGCAGGTCATGGGGTAGTGCCAAAGAAAATATAAAATTTTACAATCCAAATTTGAAAATAACTCTTAACAATTGTTACCCCTTCCAAAAATCATATCAATAAAATGTCTGAAACTTTTGAGACAACTTCAAGATTAAGGCAAAATATTGAATTTGTTACGAAATTCACTCTAAAATGTAGGATTTTTCTTCAAAACTTTGGCAAACATAATATTTTGGTAGGCCACTCACTTATAATCAGTCCTTATATTCAATCTCTAATAAACGTATGCGACTTTTTGGATATCGCACTTTTACGTATACCATGTTCACATACATTATTTCGTTTAAGGTCTACTTAGACACACGAAACAATTAGGTAATAATCGAATAATATTGCCTTTAAGTTGGTAGGCCTTTTCTTTGCACAATGAAATATACATACCTCTCCGATCCAGAAAGACCTGCTATCAATCTTGTATACATTAACAAATGTATCTACATAATACAACAAGAATATGTTATTCAATAACGAAATAAACAACGCTATTCCGCCGTAAGCGGCGTGATATGTTAACTTCACTTCCATTTTATCATTTCATCCTTCTCGGTGATGGTGGCCTCGGGAAGACTACGTCATCACGTTCAATGGTAACCCCGCAACCGCGAAGTTCGAATTCCAGGGGCCGAAGCAAAGGGGGCAAAGGGTATGTCTCCATTCAATAGGCCCAGCCCTCTAACCGATTTTAGAAATCCACCCATATTTTTAGAGAATACTCAAGAAGTTTGTCATTGATAGAATATTGTTCCCACTGAAGCTGCAATTCCAGAGCTGAAGAATGCTTGTTGCCTATTTTTCAAAATACAGAGAGTTGATAGACTGCATAACAGACATGCAACAAAGCAATTATTTAATCATATGCCGAAAAAATATTTATGAAGTCACACATGAAGCTATAATATCTATGAACTTATTGTCAGTGGTGCAAAACGCGGAGGTGTGGGGGGCCAGATTTCCCCAAGTTTTTATACGCTTTTATCGGGTAAATTATGCCATTTGTCGGCAACTTTGTTTGTTTTTGACGGCATTGCCCCCCCTCTACAACCCGAAAAATGAATTTCTGCCACTGCTTATTGTCATTAGTTGCGTCGAATTGGAAGATATGGACACATTTGTTTTTAATTCCACATAATTCTCAGCTTCCGTATTTAAATTTTTAGCATCTTTTATGGCTTCTAGACCTACATAAAATGATACAGTCACCTGATTTGCAAAACGCACTTGTCTGCATTCTCGCTAGGTATTCGTTTGAACGCTCATGGATACGACACAATAATAAAGATATTGAAATCTAATTTAATGGTAAAAAGGTAATTTTACCATTAAAAATAGTACAAAGAACAGGGCAAAATTCTCAACTTTGTTCTGTTTGTTATTCTTTTTATTGATTTTCAAATCATCAAATATTCAACTTTGAGTTCTATGATATTCAGCTCAAATTTTGATTAACAGTTAAAATTCGCAAACACAAATTTATGTTTAACTAAATATTTTACACGTTAATCTGGACGGAAATGAAACCTATAGAAATGAAGCTATTGGTCTAAGCTATTTGAAGTAAAAATATGCATTTAAAGGACAGCAATTTGCCAAGCGAAAGGAAACACAAATTGATCTCAAAGTAACCCCTTTTACCGAGGGGCGAAGATTTTCCCCAAAACAAAAATTTTTCTAGGGATATTTCAGATATAAAAACAAAATTTCCACCAAAGGTGTACGATATTTCCATGGAGTGAATTGCTCGTCGCTTTTTATCACTTTTATTTTGAATTTTAATTCAAGTTTCTAATTCAAATATTTTTAGAAAATACAGTAGTTATCAGCAATTATGATCATTTGGTTGGAATACTAGAAAAAAAGCTATGAAGTTCTTTCCTTTCTAGAAGTTTGATTAGCTTGATTCGTTGATTCGAATCAAGTTGATTCGTTGGGTTGTCAATTCGTCGGGTTGTCAATTCGAATGATTCGTTGAATTGTTGTAAATTTAAACTTTTGGCATATGCCCTTCTACCACAGCAAAAACTCAACTATTTGTCGACTTCTTCATTTGCTGCACAGCACAAGAACTGTTTATATATGAAAAGAAATGACAAAGCCTTTAATTTACAAATTTTCAAATTACAAATTACTGCAAAAGCTTAACTGGTTTTTAGAATGCTTCATGAAATGTAGCTTTAAAAAAAGATGCATTCAGATAACATTTACTCCTGCGAAACAACAGTGAAACATGTATCGACGTCATTTGCTTTGAAGTTTACTTCAATAAAAATAATGCAATTAACAAACATAGACTACGAAAAAAGAATTACCTTATTCCTCTCTGACATAGTAAGAATTATCAATATCTGTTGTTCCTTCTATTCTGCGTTTATTCATTTAAATCCTCAATTAAAAAATAGTTTTCTGGTAACTCTATTTAAAAGAAATTCTCTTCTTTCAGACTGAGCAAATTTTATTAGTTTTTCACTAAATTCTCTGCAAATGCAAGATGAAGCAGAAAATTTTGCATAACAGCAGAGAAGTTTCTTGATTTTATTGTTTCCAGAGTGATACCAGCTTCAACACCGTCTTCATTAATGCCAAGTGACTTCAGATTTGAAATTATATCTTTAGTCTTGCCGGCCAAAAGCTGCAAAAAAGGATTTAAAAAGATAAGATTATATCAAACATCTTTATGTTTGGATATTATCAATGGCTTAGAATGGAAGAAATCATCAAATCAAATTGAGTTGGTTCTCTAGATAATACAAGAGATCTGAAGATGGCAGAAAATAGAGGAAACATCGGATAATGACAGAAGGCAAGCATAAATTTCATAACAAAAGATAATGAATTTCATGACAAAAAGATAGCGAATCATTGGAAAAGATAATTGCAGATTAAGGACATCTGTTGATGGCTGGCAGGAAAGCTAAAGATACCGAATGACTCAAGCAAAGCACTTTGCGGTTCACTCATAAACCTTTTTGGTATTATAACGAAAAAAAACAACACTTCTCAATTCCTAATCATCTTCAAATAAAAATGAAAATAGGGGAAGACGGAAATGTTTGGTTGGCGCATGAGCAGTCAGTGTCTTTTAAAAGAAAAATCAGGGTGATTAAGCTTCGAATATAGATTATCTTGCCTATGACTCTTGTCTGTTGGCCACAATACTTCACTTAGTATTTCAAACATCATTAACCGCTCTAACTGCAATGCTTTTCTTTTTTAGGTATTATGTTTCCTACATTTCGCCATTCACATAAAATTAAAAAAATTACAAAAATATAAGTTTTTAGATTTTTTTTAGACCCAGTTTGTGGACAGGGCCTTGCCGTTTATGGACAGAAAAATTAAGATTGATGTCATTTTGCCTTTTGAATTACTTTAGGCCTTTTAAAACTAACAAGCCTTATTGGCAATTCCCGATAGATTCTTTCGGTTTTCAAACGATAACACCACAAGGAATCGTTTCATTTTCAAATCGAATTAATTCAAAAATCATTTCTATTGTACATTAAATAGCAAAACCTTTCATCACAAATGAAAATAAAAAAATGCATGATTTCTTATCAATTTCATTTGTAAACAGCATGGTGAGGACTTATGCTAAAACACTAGGCCTAGGCATACCTTCACTACTTGTTGGTCGGTGACATCTTCATCGTTTGCAGCCTCTACTAGGGACACTGCAATCTCCTTGTGAAGTTTACCCATTTGAAAGTACTCTGAAATTATAAAATTTTATAATATTGACGTCTTCAAATAAAACAAAGAGAGCTGAATTATAAATAAAAGGTAGAAAGGAAAGGAGATAATAACATCATACATACCTTTTGCATCAGGATTGATAGTTATTTCCCCATCTTGCACTAAAATAAAAATATAATATCAAGTTCTTCCTTCTTAAAACAAAACGAAGGTACTGACTTTCCTATAGAATATAAAGGACGAAGGCATCAGTACTGCTCGACTGAACCCAAATGAATTCATGTGATGATGTTTAGATTAAAAGGATTTAAGGAACACTTCAATGAACCGAGGGAGCAATGGAAAACTAGTTCATTCTAACATAAAAGGCCCAAAAAGTTACATAAAACTGTGTTTTGCTTTCGACAATGTAACATGAAAAAGAAACGAGGAATATTATTTCCTTTTGAAAGAATGTAGCAGGAACTCTCCCATTCATTTAGCAGAAAAAGGTTTCTCGCCAAAAAGCTTGAAAGATTAAATGTCTTCTTTGCCACCACTGGTAACTAAAAACCGAAGTATAAAAATTTACGTTTCTTGAAGTGGGAAAAATACATTCGAATACAGTTCCATAAATTCTTAAGGTATAAAAGCCTCTTTTTCTTACAATTGACAAAAATGTCATAGAGGTCAGTCCTTTCTTCAACCGTCGGATCTATAAATCCAGCAACAAATGTAGGCCTTCTTTTCAGCTCGTTTATTTCAGCATCATCGAAACTTGTAAATGGAGATACAATACTCCAATCCTGCCTATGCCAAACCAACGCAGGAAGGGTCCTGTAGAATGGACAAAAAATTGTCAGGAAAAATATCACATGATGGCTGCCATTTAGATAAAGACTTTCTTAGGTGTCACTTTTATGATTTAATGATAGCTGTTCCCATGACTTCTACCTTGAGTTGGAGTTGAACGCTGGTTGGACAGAAAAGGACAGACACAACGAATTCTTTTTGAAAAATACGGACATTTGGAAATTGCATAGCTAAGTGCTATAAGAATCTTCTGTCATAGGCACAGACTAAAATGAAATCATAGAAGTTGCATATGGCCATGCTAAATTCATAAAATATTCGCTTTTCGAGTTGGAAAGTATTCCAGCAAAGACTAAAGGAAACAATGATCCCCTTGAATGACAGGCCAAAGTATAGCAAAGTAACTATTATAAAAACACGCATTTTCAAATGTACCCCAACAACAGATTTAACTACGGACATACTAAATTTATTAGAGTCTTAGAAATATACTTCCGAAACTTGAAAGCGATAGTACTTAATGTAACCAAATCAGAGAAACGTGAGGCAGGAGGTGTCCTTACAGAGACATTAATATAACCATAGGCAGTCAGTGAGAATGTCCCAATGTTATAGCAATTTTTTCACTACTTCTTTTATGTTTACGTACAAGAAAGCTTAATCAAACTGATTAACTAACTAATAAACAGCAAGGTTATTAAATTTACATATATTGTTATGATTAACAGTCCAAGCACACAGTATTACTAGCAAACTGCTTAAACAGGTCTCTGGCGCATTTGTTCCTAATTTGCAACATATTTAAAATGTCATTGTCCTTAGTTTCCTCCTTGAAAACCTTCAAAGATCGTGAATGCCTGTTTTCATTTGGGAAATGCTTCAAAATTTATCTGCACCTATAGTACAATACAATGCTAAGTATCAAATCCATATAACTTATAATTTATCCCCAAGTTTTTTTAGGCTTTATTAAACTGAAGGAAAGTCAGCATTTAAAAATTTGTTCCATAAATAATCTTTACCAATAATCAAACAATCTGTGTCCAACTGAATTCGATACAAATGCGATACAAATGTAATCAAAGCAGTACCTGCAGACATGAAGAAGGGTGTCAATCTTGTTGCTGAAGACAACAACCCTCTTTTTCAAAAGTAGTGCAGCGTATATGAGGATGGCTTCCACTCCAAACAACTGAATTACTTCTGCAAAATGGGAAGTAAAATGATAAGAAAATTAAAAAGAAATGAACTTCGTTCGAACTTTAATGCCAACTCTGATCTGATGTAGGAGTTGTCATTGTTATAATGGTTCTTGTCTCTAATCCAACCTTGCCAAAATTTGGTATAATACAACTTGTCTAGCCACCATATTCGATCATTGAGCACACAGTTGCATTGACTAATGGGCATTGAGCAAGGGCAGAGCAAGAAACCTCATTTGGAGAGGGTCCAAGTGATTTAAGATCACAGTTTTATTGCATCTGAGAATAATTCAAGAGCAAAAACCACGACCCACCAGTCACAGCGCAGCCATTGGGCTAGCAGGGGCTATAGCCCCTCCACTTTTTTGCGATAATACGTTAGAAAACTTTTTGGAAAGCTTACTCTAGCTATGTTCTAACGCAACATTGAATAGTATAATCCTAAGAAGTAGTAGTTTTTCTCAACTAGGAACCCTTTTTGTTTCTTTTCTAGGTATTTTTCTTGATGTTTTGTTATCCCCGAACTAATTTTATCTATTTTTATAGCTATTGATATCTTCTCTGAATCAGATTGTTTATAAAATCCCAGTAGAAATAAGCCAGTATTTTCTAAAAGGGGCGTTTTCCGGCGTTCTAGAGGGCGTGGCCTCAAAAAATTTCGGTCACGCCCTTTTCAGCCCTCTCGCATTTAGACTGGTGCGCGGTCCCTGAGACCCACAACCACACAGCTTTCCTGCATATGACTAAAAGAACAGTACGGTGAAAGAGGCCCTTTTTCTAACCAAACTTGAAATATCAATTATTACAGCATCATGTCACACAAAATCATTTAATATTATAATGCTTGTCTTGGTTGTGTATTTTTCATTAAACAATTTCACTTCATGTTCACTATGTTCAAAAAGTATTGCACTACCCAGAAAAAATTGTTTGGTATTGCACTACCCACATTAATCATTTTAATTAGACAAAAGGAAATATTCAACAACTATTCAAGTCAGACATTGCATTAAGTCACAAGTACGGAAATGGCACGAGTCTCCTTTTGCAGACAGAGTACCAGTGAAACATTACATGCCAGTGAATTATTTTTTAAATAGAACGGAGCAAAAATTTCACTGCTCTGAATATTTATAAAAATTGGTTTCCACTTTCTTTCAAGTGGACGCTTGAACAAAATTAAAAAGAGATTTATTTTTTTGTACCTTAGCGAAGCAAAGATTTACAAGTTTAAAAGCTTTTATGATATGGTTAGGCAGTCGAATTCTATTTGGTTATAAGAAGAAGTGTATTTTCACCACCTTTTAAGCAGATCTTTAGCAACGCATTCCTTGGGTCAAAGTCTTTTGATGTAACAATAGCTCCAGTAGAATCATCCTCAACAAAACCCTTGGTATACAATGTCAAGAACCCTGTCAATGTGCTGGTTGGGGTTCCTGATTTTAAATACGATTTCAGAAAGACAGTTCCAACAGCATTGCACAGTTCTGGGTTGAAATTCTGTAAGAAAAGTTTTGAAATTTCAATTTCTTTTCAATGCTAAAACTAACAAACCTCAGAAATCTACTTACTAAAATGTAGATTTATTAATAAAAAAATTACTAAACATTGAGTAAAACTTGTTCAAAATTTGATTTCGATTTTTTATAGACATCATTTTTCATTCAATCAACATAAAAGGCAACGAGTTACATCTGTATTTTGCAGAAAAAAAATGAATGGTATCTATAAAAGTTAAAAATTAAAACAAGGTTAGAAACAAACCTTTGAAATGATGACCAAACTTATAGCAGTCACCTAGAAGAAGGTTCATAAAGAATTACCAATAGAAAGAAAAAGCTATTCATAAAATGCTTGAAAAAGCTGAACAAAAGCATCCTGAACAAAGGCTGATTTGAAAGGCAAGGATTGGGGGTGTTGGATAATGATTGGATTTTGGTGTGATGTCCTTCCATTGCCCTGGAAATGAAGGAAACATCCACTTCTACATTTCAAATTATCTTGAATGAATCTTTGCTTTGTGTAACATAAATTCCAAACTTAATTATTAAATTGGTGTTCATTTTTACAAAGATAAAGAAGATAGACAAAGTTGGATGTTGCTATGTGCCATGTCCTTGACACTGAAAGTTCTCATTGTCTGATGCTCTTCAGTTCAACTCCAAAAAGATAAAAAAGACTTAACTTGCAGGTGAAAGCTGATTATTACAGGTACATTATGATCTGCCAATGAATTCCTTGTTATCTTTCTGGACAGAAATTCAATAAAAAGGCCAAGTAATAGCATTGTCAAATATGAAAGGCCAAAAGAGGCCAAGGAAAGGTGGCAGGTAAAAACTTAAACTGTCTGTGTGTGATTTACAAAAAATTTTGCTGAGTCACGGATTCGTTAGGAAAAAGAGATACAGGGAAAAAACAAGGAAGAACAAGGTATACAAACCATTGGCAATTTAGAATTTTCTGATATTTTCACTGTTATAAAATGGTACCAACTTTTATTGAACTGGCCATAGACAAATGGTGTGCCATCAATGCCACATGCCAAAGGACACTTCTTCATCAAGAGTTCTTTAAGTTCTTTCTCAATCGATGGATATGTCCAAGTCCAAAGTAGATCTCCATTATTATCTTTTTCTAAAAGATATTTCATATGATATCTGTTACAAGAGACTATCAAAAGTCGCACAACATCACAACTAAACAAATTCATTTAATTTCACCTTGTTTTAGGTCAAAATATTAATGAAGACAGGTTGATTATATCATCAACAAAAATTAAGCCTGACATCTCACAGGAGGTCACCTGACAAAAGATAGAACAAGAAAATGGGAAAAATCAAATTTTCTGCTGGGACCATCAGGCCTTTTTGTAAGAAAAAGCCCACATGAGTGGCTCATTGCTCATGTGATTTCTTTGCGCTTAAGCAATCACTCTGATAATGAAAAAATTGTTCCTGTTATAAGGCACTCTTTTGTTAAAGGTAACATCAAATGAAAAAGACCTGTTACGATGACCTTTAATGTACTCTAGGAAAGATTAAATACCCAGTATAAATATGTTTCGTTCATAAACTTTATGGACACAACGAAGGTCATTGCTGGATGATCGTAAATGCCACATGATCGCAAAATGTTGTTCTATTTCTTTTTAAAAACGCTTTTACTGCCCAGAAAATGTCCTCAATGATATTGTAGTTCAAATACCAGTATCTAAAGTATTCCCAAACATTGTCTGTGGAATTGATTTTTCAAAAGCATTTTTACTGAGATGTGGTTAAGTCAGCTTACTTATATTTTCTGTGTTTTGATGTACTGGCTTTGTATCCTGTGTTTTGATGTACCGGCTTTGTATTGTCTATGTCACTTGCTTGATTCACAAAAGACGACTAGAATTGTGTTAACTGATAAGACATTTATTCCGCACAATTAGCCGTTTTGCCCGAGTGATCAAACGCTTGCGTAGTTTGGTTTGCGCAAGTGCTGATGCGATCGGGAGTGATCGCTCGTGTCAAACAAAAAGGCCTGGAAGATGAAAGAATAAGTTTATAAGAAAAATGGCTTTGCCCTACCCTTTTTCCTAAGTTTTTCTTTAAGTATAGAAACCTTGAACGTTATCAAATATTGAGCCTTTTTTTAAAGTTATGTTCAGGCCTGGCTGTTTGTATTTTTGTATGTGAGCTAAGTCAGTAACACATAGAATGTACTAAAGCTACTTTAGCATCTGTCAATTGCCTTTAAATAGCCTTGAAGTCAAGGAGTATGCTGTTTTACTTCTTTCAATTTATATGTGTTTTAACCGTGGCTCAGACACCCCTTTGCTTAAAGGATTTAAAAGAACAGACTCTTTTAGTTTCATATAAAGCTTGGCACAACCAGTGGGGGATCCAGACTACCGCCATTACCGCTCGAGCGGTAGTCAGATTATTCAAAAAAATAATAGAAACAAGGATCATTTTCATGTTTATCCTACTACTTTAATTAAACCATAATTAATTATTGAAAATATTTGATCGCGCTGCAAACCAAGGCTTTTTCCTAGGAACATGCCTGAAATTTCCACAGAGACAAAAATATTGTTTAATCCTTATCCCTATGGAAATTGCGTGCCAATTGCCGAGCCACATGTTTGCAAATAGAAGGCTAGCATGGGGGATGATGAAATCATGGCTTGCTAGCTAGGGGGGTTGAGTCGGTGTAGAGCGGATTCGAGCTGCACTGAGCGGTAGTCAGCTTGCCTAAACCAATCAAATCGTCAGAAATCACTGCCAACCTGGGGGGATGCATACAAATTTTGTTGACAACCAATGAACAACCGAGTTGACTACCGCTCAGATGGGGGGTTGAAGTAGTACTGCCGCTCAACGCGGCTCAAACGTTACAGAAAGATGGGGGGATGCCTACATATTCTGCAAGTGGGCAAACTGTAACTTCAAAGCCGATGTGACCCATTATTCTGTACAATAAACAACTATTCGTAGGAATATATTTTAAAATAATATTAAATTAAAAGTCAGGCCCACAATATTCGCCAAAAGTATGATTCTCTGTTTAACAAAAGTTGCTTTCAATAATTGCAAATTTTATCTAGCTTTTTAAACTTAGTAATTTTCAACAGGTCTGATTTTCATAAGTAATTGTCCGACTAAATGCGAGTTTTAGGCGACACTTCGAAATTCTGCCAAATGTATCTTTTTTTCTAATTCTATGGTGTTCCTCGGCTAAATGCCGTAAAATTTTTTTAGAATATCCATCCTCAGAATATTGAATAAGATTATTTATTTCTTCTCAAGCTTGTTGTAAGGATATATGAAATTTCAGTAAAGCACCGTTTGTCTCTTGAAAATGGTCTACATAAGAAATTATAGAAAGCAATAATCATTTTAGAAAACCGGGTGTGACCAAGAAATGGGTGTGGTCTAAAGGGTGTGGTCAACCCTCTATCTCATTTCGGCGGTAGTCAGATTTTTGGCTGGATCCGCCACTGACAACACAAAAATAGCAATTCTCTTAACAAACAATCTTTTTGTTGTATAGAGTTTGCAAATGGCTATGAAAACACATTTTGTAACAAACTTAAGCTTTTCATCTGACACTCTTCAGAGTATTAAACATCAGAAAATAGATCAAAAACTATTTGCTAGGAGATATATATACACAGTTATGAATCGAAATAGGCCAATCAGAAACATGACCACATTACTTTTGAGGTTGTCCAATCAGTGCAGCTTGCTTAAGAAAATGTTACAAATGGATCCTTAGATGCAAAAAAACTCCTTCTGTCTAGACAATAGTGGTGTTCTTTTGATTTTGATAGAGATGGATTGATTTGAAACATGTTGCCTTTTTTCATAATCTGAAACATGTCACCATTATAGTTTTTCATGCAAACTGGGTTTACCAGTAAATGCCCCTCGATTATGGAATTGCATGTTTTGGTCGTTATTTTTGATCTGCAAGACAGAGTAGGCTGTTCTCTTCAGGCAAAAAAAATGGCAAAAAATGCAATTACTAGAGAAATCAGCTATAAAAATAAACCAGTGAACCTTTGTAAGTTTTAGGGTCCTGTGAATACCATAGGTTGGACATAAATGCATTCTGCAGATCTTATCAAGATAAGGCTTCTATAGAAATGTAGAATAACAAAAGATTTTGAGGCATTCTCCTTAACCAAAAAATCTTAAAACTGCAGTGCTGATATTTAACAATACAATATTTTACAAGATTATCTGCTGGAGAGAACATTGTCTCTAGTCTGGATCAAAGCAAATCAAAAGAAACAACGTTTATTCATTTAAATCAATAAATGAATAAACGTTGTTTGTTGATGTTGCCATTTCATTTACACCCCGACAATAAACAGAAAAGATGACTGTGGCTAGATCAAATTGCGCTTATATTGGTTTATTAATGAACAGTAGGGAAACGAAAATAAGTGAAAATCATAGTTACCATTATTTACAAACAATGCTGTAATAATTGCTTACCTAAAATACCAAGAACATCAGGCGGAGCTCCCTTTCCTGGAACCATCTTTAGTTGCGGCAGGTAAACGAGGCTGAAGGGACATTGAAAGAGAGACAGCTCATCGGAGTTCTTCATCAAAGAGTTTTCTTCGAAGATAGGGGAAACATACCCCCTTTTTAGAAACAGAGGTAAAAGATTGTCAACTGTGCTTCCGCTATGTGCAAAGACGAAGAATATGTTATATCAAACAATAGAGCTTTAAACAGTGGCGTTAAACCGGGCCAGGGGTGGGGGTTGGGAGTATTTCATGAAGATCCACCAAACATTTATCGGAATATTTTGTGAGACCAAAGAGCATCGAGGCATGATCTATTGCGCAACATTTTAAGGCATTTGACATGCATAAGTACAGCAAATCCAAAAATAACTCGATCAGAACACGCGCGTTTGAAAGGAATTTGAAACTACTCACGTGAATCTACTCTAGGGTTTCGCCGCTTTTCATAAAGGTGGAAAATGTTCACATATTTTTCTCTGTGTCAAGTGGCTGTAAGCCACTTTTACCTGTGTCGATTGCCTTTAACCTCTTTCTATCTAGGATGACACTTTATCCTATATATAACAGGAGCAGTAGCATGCAAAAAATGAAATCAAAATATGATTATGATTAAACTTATTACAAGATTTTGATTTTATGTTAACATTCAAAATACAATTGTATCAGCAGATCATCGCAATTAAATTGTGAGGCATGGGCCTCGTCCGCCAATTTGATCCAGTCTTTTGCTGATCGTTGCAGTAAGAAATCAAAGGCTGAATACAATTACCCGAAATTCAAAAATAAAATGGAATGCTTTCTGTTGATAAATTTCCAAAGAAGTTATGTTTGATAAATATATTGTAGGCAGGCATGTCATGCAATGCATATTTTAAGAATTTTTCAATAGTGGGCCAGAGTCACATAGGGGCACATTAAGGGCGTGGCCAAACAATATTTGCCCCATAATTTCTACTTGAACCCCAAAGCCACACTCAGGTGTGTACTCAGGCCTACCCACTAAAACATTACATAAGATGGTAGGATAAGCGCAGAATGAGAGACTAATACCAAGTTAATATTCTTAACTTATACATTCACGAGTTTAATCATATAGTTATGTTTAAATATAAGTTCACATATTGTGTTTACAAACATCCAGCTGAGCTTCTGAAATTTTTTTTCATGTATTCTCTGTCTCTAAAAAGCTCTGGATCGGGAGAAGAGTTTCTTCGGGTTTTTCGCTTAAGAAATTCAGCCACTGCCTCTCTGGGGTCGAATAACGAGGTTCCACTGCCATTTGAAGATATGTGTAGAATGTTGCCTTGTCAGCAAGTCAAAATGTGAGAAAGTAAATCGTGTTGTTGTGTTATTTTTGTTCTGGTCACTTGATTTGATAAAAAGGGCCCATTTAGTGGTGGGCCAAATATGACAAATTTCGGTTCAGTAGTGGGCCATTGGTGGGGCCTGGTGGGCCCGTCGGCCCACCAGTACATATGTTAAAATATGCCTTGATGTCATGTTAGCAACGTGTTAATGGCAGTGCTTTTACTGTTTAAAGGTCCTTAGAGAAATAATTTTGATATTTCATTTGTGTTTTTATGTTATAGATAACAAATTTAAGATACCGAGCCATTACAATGTCATAAACGAAAACAGCTTTTGCGAATTAGCTAAAATTCACCTTACCACCAAAAATTCCTAGCTACGCCGCAAAACCAAATTGCCAATATCAAATTTTAAATTTCAAGTTTCATTCTCATTCAACGACATACTTTACAAAAATGTTACTGGTTATTATTATAGAAACAGAAAATTACTACTTATGTTTCTTGGGTAGAGTACATTCACATGAATCATTATGTCTAATGACAAAATCTGACCGCGTAATGAGGCCTTTACAATTTTGTTTAATTTCCTACCTCACTTCTGCTTTTATATTTCATGTGCTCTTAAATCAATTAATTTCATGCCTAAAGCGCTTGAGGACGTCAGTGATGTTGACTGTCTTGCGTTTTAATTTGGCTCTGAGTTCAACATTTGGGCTCCTATATTTACTTTTTATATCGCTTTCATAGCCTGCGTGCAGACTTCACTTTCCGTTGCGAAGGAAAGTAAACGCAACGGAAAGTAAAGTTTGCACGCAGGCTATCGCTTTCATTATAACATAAATTTCCCCATCGTTCTCTGTACATATGGCATTTTCATAATAGTAGCATTTTTCACAAGAATCATTTTACAATAACACGAGCCTAAAAATTGGTCAAAAATTAAAAACAAATTAAGAGCAAGCTGAGGCTGAGGTATTGTAAAATGCAGTTTGAACAATGTTTTTTCTCGAAAACGAGGATTTTTAGCCATGTGGGTGCTTTTTCGTTGAATATTCAAACTTGGCGGCAAATGAAGGTTGTCTCACTCAGGCTATGGTCACATTGCTCCGTATTCGTTTTTATCCGTTTTCATATCGATCCGTTTTGCCTGTTCCCACTGCTCCGGATTCATTTGATAACGGTAAAAAAAAAGAAGACGCGTTCACATTGCTCCGCTCTTGATAAAAATGAAAACGCCACTAACTGGTCTACAGCACTCGCGACTGCTAAAAACTTTTTAGACAACTCACTGCCACTTATATTCCTCCGAGAAGTTATCCTGGGTACCAGACTCACTATATATGAAATAAAATAGACTCTATTTTATTTCATATATAGTGAGTCTGGTACCCAGGGTACCGAGTAGTGTACTAACTTCGAGTTAATCAGCCATGTTAAGAAAAATTGTTTAAATTGGCGCGGTCTAAGCATCTTGCTGTATTGTTGTTGTTGTTAGCGTTTTCGAAAGTATCCGTTTTCGGTGTTCACACTGCGTTTTCGCGTTTTCAAAAGACTCCGTTTTCAAAAGTCTCCGTTTTCAAAGTGCGTTTTCAAAAGTCTCCGTTTTCAAGGTGGAGCAGTGTGAACGCAAGGCACAAATAGATACTTTTTTATCCGTTTTCATTTGAATCCGGAGCAATGTGAACGGAGCCTCACTTTGTTCACAAATGAAGCCAAACACCTCCCTAGAATGAAAAATTACCAATCGCACTGCCTACTTTTAGCAACCGTTACCAGCGTCAGATTTTGGTAAAAGGCACATCAAATCTTTGTCTTCGGATCTGTCATGACTGGAAGAGACATTTTAATTTGAACGACCAATGAATAATATGAAAATCTGTTTTTTGTCAAGTTTACTTATTTTGGCATCAGTGAATTTTTTTGGGTGGGGGCTAAATAGACAGGGGGCAAATTAAGTTTTTACTTCTAAAAAAGGGGCTGATAGGAGAGGGGGCTTAATTGAGAGGGGGGCTTAAAAGAATATTTACGGTACATTCAAAACTACTGAAATCAATGAAACACAGTATTTCAGCGCTTTATAGATTCCTTCAAAATCATGTGGCTGAATTTGAGAATGCAAATTTGGTTTCCCGGAAAACGAAATTACGTTTCTGGAATTTATCTCCCCACCCTTCCATGATATTTTTCCTCTTTCGAAATAAAATGATTAGTTTTCAAGAAGAACAGCACGGATGACCCACAAAATGAATGGAATTTTCGAAGAATAAACCTCTGCGAAGGTGATTTCTTGAACGGCCGCCCACAGGACGCGAAGAAAGAGGATGATGGAAAATGATGGGGAGTGTTTCGATAGTGGAAGAAATCCCGGAAAGGATGGAGAATACACGGGTGTTGTTCAGCGAGATAGGACCCAGAGTGAAAGGTATATACTGATATTATAACTGAACAACATTCCTTTTAAGGAAGTTACCACTACAGGCATTGCAGAGCTGTATGTTTGGTAGGCCATGTAAAGATTAGCCCTTAGAAACTGAATTTAAGTCAGGTGTAAGTCAGGTGTAAGCCTGGAAGATGAACTTGAAACTGTGGTGAATCTCACAATTTATGGATCTGCATTGTTCTTTAATTATCTACGCTTTTCTTATCTACGTATGTCTTTGAATTGTTTCCTTTGTCGCCTGAAAATTCGTATTCCTTTCTCTGTTGGAGGCAGCACCCTTTGTGTAAGCTCATTAAAGAGACAATCGTGCAGCCGAAGCAATGTATTTGCTTTTAATTTAAAATGCCCGATCTGATTTCATATCATCGTCATTTTAAAACGGAATCGTTCCCTTTTGATTTTTGTTAACATTTGCCAAGAAAACGGCAAAGGTTTTCTTGCTGTAAATTATAAGAGATAACAGTTTAACTATATGATAAAAAATATAGGCTAGCAGTTTGGTTAAAATACAATTTACAGAACAGTTTCATATTTTATGTAAATATGTAATTTCTGTACAGTTATGCAATACTCAGAAAGTGTTATTTTAAGTTTACTAGGAGATAATGATTCAAAATATCCAAATGCCCCTGTCAAAGCTTTGGTGAGTGAAACCTCAAATGAATGTTTCCTTTGATAGTCTATAACTTTCTAACATACTACTGGAGGTGATGTATTTACCCATGGCTTGACATTGATAATCAATTGTAACACTGAAGTTAACTCGTTCTAATTCTAACATTATAGGTTATAGCAGCAATTAGAAATACAATTTTTCTTTCACAATTTTATGTGTTTATTGATTTTTAGACTTTATACACACAGTTGAATCCATAAAGGCAGACCTGGGATACTTCAGACTTTCACTATGTCAGATCATTATTTTCCACCCCTTGAAGATTCAACTTAACATGTTGAAACATATTTATAAAAGTGACATTCAATATTGGATAAATTTTGCATTCATTCTGTTGTGAATAATAGCTCAAAATGTAGAGCTGAACTATCAATTTTTCATAGAAACTATGAAATTTTTAATTTTTTGATTTCAATCATAGAATGGTCAAAACATCACCCTGCAATTACTGGCGATGCCAGCCACAAGAATGGGGGAGGGGATGCAAGATGAAACCTTTTTGACCACCCTCTTTTTACTGTTACAAGCTCCCCTTTACCAACACGAAACACCAATTTTACACCTAGCAAATGTGCATTACTAACGACGTTTGGTTCCACAAAGGAAGTTTCAAAATCAACGGATTAAATCAAAAAAATAAGTCGCAAAAATATTACCCCTTCCCCAACATTTTCTCGTTAAATTTAGATGTATTGCAAAACTGATGCTGCCAAGAACTTGGGAGATGTGTCTCTCCCCCCCCCCCAATGGCATGGCTATTGTCAGCAACACCATTGGACTTTTTCTTGAATGTATGGCCCCTTAAAATAGCTTTGGAGTAATAACCCATGCAAGTGGCCAAGCACTCGCATGATTTCTCTTGTGCGAGCAATCACCCTAGTAGCGATGGCAATGATCTTATAAGGTACCCTTTTGTTTGATGCACTCCAAGAAAGAACAAATACCCAATGCAAATGTGTTTCGTTTATAAACTTTATATTTATCATGAATGTCATATAGACGTTATTGCTGGATGATTGCAAAATGTTGTTAAGAATCTGCCGTAGATTCTGTGCACAATATTTGTTTATCTGGTCATGTTTCCTGCAAATATTCCATCATTTAAACTTTTGACTTCTGATAAGAAGAAAAAAACAAAGAATACAAGGTCTCTTTGAAAGCCTTTGCTTCAAATTCCGTGCATGATTTTGCAGGAAACGCTTGTTATCCGCAAATTTCAAAATTATTATTCTGGCTTTCCCATACAGAAAAAATACTTTACAGTCTGGCTGCCCAGAAAATGTCATAAGTGCTATTGTAATTCAAATACTAGTACCTAAAGTATTCCTAAACATTCGCTGTGGAATTGATTTGCAACTGTATTTTTTCATTGAGATGTGGTTTAGTCAGCTTACTTATGTTTCCTGTGTTTTGATATACCAGCTTTGTATTGTCTATGTCACTTGCTTGGATCCAAAAAGATGTCTAGAAATGTTTTAATTGATGAGACATTTGTTCCTCACAATTAACCGTTTTGTGGGATCAATCAAACGCTCGCATGGTTGGGTTTGCGCAGGTGCTGACGCGATCGCAAGTGATCAATCACGTCAATTAAAAGGCCTGGTTTGACAAACTTTTTGCTTACTCTGGAAATCTTTCTTGCTTATAATTTGTGTACTTAGTGTATCCTTTTAATCTAGTCAATGCCAATTTTGTCATTATTCTCATAAGCACTTCTTAATTATCTTTAAAAACTTTGTCAGGATGATATTTTGTCATAACGTGTCATAAGTTTTGATTGAATTATGTTGGAGAAAAGTGGAATGAAGCAAAAGTGGTCAAAAATAATGAAATGGAAACATAGCCTTATTTTGCACTTTGCACATTTTTTTAAAAAAGTTACCTGTCAAACTTAACAATAAGAGCTAGGATTAACAGTGAATAATTGAAAAAATTATAAATTGTAACTTTGAATGTATACTTAAAGAAGAAATTAAAATGGCAAAGGCAAGATGTCTCCATGTAGGGTATGCCTGAACAAACTACCCATCCCTTTGATGGTCTGCATGAAAATTAGATTCCAAAACAAATTGGTCTTGATATGGGTACATCTGCACTTGAAGGGCCTTTATTGTTAGCAGCAACAGATGAAAAGAACCGATTTCAGCATATAACCTATATGAAGCTTTGTAGTAGGGTAACTTTATGTCATGGAACTAACATTTTGAGAATTCCCTGGTGAAGTATTTTGATAAGGACCAAAAATATTTACTTGATCATAGAGGTGTGAAAAGTTGATCTGTACCCTCTCAAAATCACAAAAGGATGCCTAAAAATTAGGATAGATGTTAAGCTAAATATCACCTGAAAAATGGTTTTTCATCTAAAAATATTTTTCTTCATCTTTGTTTGGGTGCAAAATTCCCCGTAAGATTCCGGACAATGTTCAGGAAATTCCATACCTAAATATTTCATTAGTTGTATAATGTTGTTGTTTGTATTAGTTGTTTTTTCTAGCTTGCTCTGTTTATGTTTTAGAGGAAAATGCTGTTGGGTATGTTTTGCAACAGAAGAAGACGAACCAGATGCCAAGTGGATAAATCCATGTTTGTGTCGGGGATCAGCCAGATGGGTTCATGTTGTTTGCTTGCAAAGGTGGATTGATGAGAAGCAAGCAAATAATCCCACAGTGCGTGTTTTCTGTCCCCAGTGCAACACTGAATATCGTATTAAATACCCTTCATTTGGTCCTGTCCTTATAATTATTGACTACGGGGACAAACTTCTCAATAAGGTTTGCCCTGCTTTGGCTGGTGGCATTGTCCTTGGCTCTCTATATTGGTCAGCAGTTACATATGGAGCAATAACAGTTATGCAGACTGTGGGCCATAAGACTGCTTTTGAAATGATGGAGAAAGAAGATCCCTTGTTTCTTTTAGCTTTTTTACCAGTTATACCTTTTGGCCTTATCCTTGGTCGCATGGTGAAATGGGATGATTATTTACTACAGCTTTGGAGAAAACACTCACCAAAGCTTTCATCGTGGATTGGAATAAAGGAGCCAGAAGGGAGTGTTGAGGATTCTGCAAGAGTGCCAGTTGAAGGTGGAAATGGCATGGATTTTGTTTATTCTACAAGAGTGTTGTGTGGTGCACTTCTGCTTCCCACATTTGCATCAGCATTTGGAAATTATTGCTTCAAGAGTGTACACAGTGCATTCAAAAGAACATTATTGGTACGACATTTTATGATACTTTATTATATTACAACAATGTAGGAATAAAAATATTTGAGGAACAGAGACATGAGCTGAAAAAAAACAAAATTACAATATAATTGAATTAATATCTTGATATAATACATAGTTAAAAGTATTCACTAAATGCTGACTTTATTTTTTTGGTGAAAATTCAAGGTTATGAAAAACATTACAGGTACTTCTATATAATAATGCAACCACATCAGTTCAAACTTGTCTAAAGATTGATATATAATGTTTGAAATATAAATACTGAATAGTTTTTTAGGAACTCTAATAAAGAAAAATGCGAATCAATGTAGAATAGTGCAATATATAAAAAGGAATAGTTTACAATTAAAATCAGTTGAGTCATAATGAAATTGATTGTTGTTCCATCTAGCAGTTTTGGAATCTATCTACATAAGCATGAAAAAACCGCTATTGTGTAGACAGAATGAGTTGGTTTCACCCTAGGACTCCATTGGTAACATCTCAATAGGCAAGCAGCACTGACTGGTCAACCTCAACAGTCATGTGCTTGCGTTTCTGATTGGCCTATTTCGCTCCACAACTGGGTATATATATTTCCTAGCATAGAGTTTTCGATCTATGTTCTGAGGTTTTAAACTCTGAAGAGTGTCAGACTTAAAGCTTTAGTTTACTCAAATGTTTCCTTTTTTCAAAGCCATTTTCAAGTTTTGTACCACCAAAAGACTGTCTGCATAATGAAATTATAAAATCGCTGAAATCATTTCAAAATTACCTATAGATTTTTATCTAGTTAATTAAAAGACTGCTTCTGTAAAATGATAATAAATGATTTTGGTTTCTGAAATATTATTTTTTTATTGGCCCTTTGGTCATGCTATGGTGAGAAAAGCAATTAAGTGCAAGTGGCAATTTAAAAAATTTGACTGTTTGTTATTTTGTTTCTTTCTTGCAAAGTACCTTAGTTTAGATACACTTACATTCATTTAAGAAAGCATCCATATTGTTTTGCAGGGTGGTTTGGTGTTTGTGGCTGTAAAGGGTGTCATACGTATGTATTTCAAGCAGCAGCAATACTTGAGGTTGTGTCGAAGAACTATCGAGGAGTACCCTCAGAATTCATCTGCACTATAATGGAACCTACAAAGGAACCACTAAAGATGCTTATTAGCTCAAGGGTGATGGTCAAATATAATGTATTAGGTCAAGTGTTATTGGCATGTTTCCACTCAGTTTTGCTTTTCGCTTGCTTAAGTTTTACAGCATTTCACAGAAAGCAGGATTGCAAAATTAGGTAGAGTGAGAAGCTGTTAATCAAACTGGCTGTAATAAAGTAATGCTTCTGTCTGTTACTTGCAATGTGCACAATGTTACAGCTTTTAGCAAAGTATTTAGAAGGTTTAGCAAATATTTTTGTTGATCAGGGGCAAATTCTCTTATCAAAATTGTTACCTCCTTTTTATAGCTGTTGGTAATCCAAATTTTCCATCTGAGAATTCTGTATGAATATTAAACACTATTATATTTACATTTATTGCCAAAACTTCCCACATCTTTTCAAAAATAGTTTTCATTAAAATCAAGTTTATCATCTCCTGGAGCTTGCATGGGTGCCTGCTCAATGAGGGCCAAAGGGGCAGTTGATAAAATCCCCCTCCCCTTTTGAACTTAAACAATTTTCCTTTTTTTGAAATCTTTGGCTGCTATGCCCCTTTGCCCACCTTGATTGCAGTCATCCCTGGATGTTTACACTGTATACGATTTAAGTAACCAATTCAAGTTAGCATCTGGTTGTTGTAATGGAGTTCTTATAACTACAAAGAATTTCCAGTTGGATAGTATTGTCGATTTTGACACGTGCCCCAACAGGCCTGCACCTGAGGTGTATATGCACAAAAACCAAAAACACCCCACTCAGGTGTACCAGCACTATCAAATTTCAATTCCATAAACGAAGTTTTCAGATGTGCCCTCAGCTCTACACATTGCATCTTTGGTATGCCATTGCCATGCTCTGCATACTGGGAAAATTTGTAATGAGTGAATAGCCCCAGCTTGCGGTATTGATCGAGAAGTCCACGTGGAAATGAGACTTTGGCAACACAAACCAATATTGATGCGAAGATTTTAATTTCATTCAGTTTAGATTTAGTTTTCCAAACCGTTGTGATTTATTTAATTAATTACTTATCCTCTTGAAAATGTTCGTTTTAGATATTGTAAACTTGTTTGCTTCTTATGTTTCATTAGTCTTTATATATAATTAATTTGATTTTTTTATTTTTGATTGGTTCGTTCACATAATGCCGCAAAATAGTATGACAAAATATCGCAAACTATCCTTTTTATTTTGTCCAGGGAAGTCCTTTGTGCACAACTGGTCGATTGTAACTAATTCAAGCTGCTAAAGTTTGTTCTCTATAGCCTATAATCAAACAGGTTTGTGACACGTTAAGTGGGAATTTTCACCTTCAACTTGTGATATTTCCGTATCAAGAGTGCAGTGCTTCCACTTTCCAATAACGAGTTTTCCTTATTTTTTCCCTTCTTTGTGTTCAAATTTTCTACTAATTTCCTTCCATGTATATTTGCGAAAAGGCTTCAAACATGGCAAAATTGGTTGCAAAATGGCTGCCTAGCTACAGCATGCCACAGTGACAAAGTGCCCAACTAACCCGCTTGACCAAATTGTTACAATTAAATGGCACCCAGAACTCATTCACACAGCAAAATAGTTATCGCATTGGAGCATAGACATAGGAGGTAATTGTGGTCAAAGGCATATTAATGCAAAAAGGGGCACAGCATAGGCAATAAATACGAAAACATAGCTTCTGATTTTGACAAATTGAGAAGATGTGCCCCCTATGTCCCCCGTGCGCCTGGCTCCTAGTGCATACATCGGGAAAATCTATTCGAAAAAGATTTTGCAATTCGAAAAAAACTAAACAAGGCGATCATTATAACAGTCATCAAGTGCTTTTTATACTTTCTTTATAAACTCTCTTTTTAAATTAAGATGCTTGATCTCTCACAGTTGCTTCCTTAGCCATATGTTTTCGCATTAAGTTTACATCTTAAAAAGATCTTAAAAAGCTTGTGTCATCGTCAGAAAACAGCATCGACGTCGGTGATTCTGTTTATACTGAAGAATATATAAGCAATGTTTTCAAGCCAGAATAAAAGGCAAAGATAATCTAGAACATAATGAAAATTTTTTAAGATTTTTAAAAAATGTCTTTGCTATCCTTGCATTTTTATTCTTTTTTTCTTCCAATTTCATTTCCTTTTGGAAGGAAATTTTCTTCAGAGTGGAAGCCTCTCAGGAGTGGGCATTGAGTGACTATCCTGCATCTACACGCTAATCGCATACTTCGATTCGATTTGAACTCATTTGGCTGCCTTGCTGTGATTTGATATGTTAAGAATATTCATCAGTATCGTCGTCATCATCTCAACAATACCTACGTCATGTTGCCCAGCTAAAAGTTTGCAATAAGCTTTTACAAAGTGAGATTTCTAAGAAGGATTAGTTGATAGCCAAAGGTATGAATAGGCACGGCTATTCAATATTTCGTGTTTATATTTTTTGCGGTATTTCTGTTAACTTCAAGCATTGAATTGAAGATAACTGAAATGATTTCGATGCCAGCTTTTGTGATGGCTTAAAAAATATTCCAAGAAATGAAGCTTTTCAAAGCTTAAAAAGGTAGCCCAAGAAATGAATGTTTTCGTAGATAAAGATTGAAGTTTCAATGCTTTCTTTGAATTCCGAAATACAAAACGAACTTTTTAAAGTAGTTGTCGGGTCATATCGTCTTATTATGTTTTTAACCCGCAATTTCCTATCAGTTTTATATTGGAAATTTTATCAGTTTACGGACATACGCGCTACAAAAAAAATTAGAACAGGGTTTATTTGTTTTGATCACTGCACATGTTAAAAATATTTTAGAAATTTTGCTGTTGCGTTTGGAAAATTTTCATGACCATAGCCATCAAACTAACTGTAGCGTACGGCGTAAGTGTCCTGTATGAAATTTTCGAATTACACCACTTCTCGCCCAAACTATTACAAAAAATCTTACTAAAGAAGTAGTGGAGTATGTTTAAACGTGTTTTCGAGAATAAACAACTTAAAGGAGACGATGAAGGACAAAAATATTTGTGAGCAACTGTTAGTAGGTACTGAACAAATGTTAGAGAGATTTGAAAGAGTATTGTCAGTGTGACTGTTATGGTCGCGATTTAATATTGTAATGCTCTTAGAAAGATATTTGAGGCTACAAGTAGTTGCTGCAATCTTTTGACCATCTTCTCACAAGCTTTTAAACCTCAATCAAACTTGATCAGGTTAGAGACAGGTAACGAATCCCCACCTATAATTTTAGCGTTTTCTGTAAAATGCGGGCCCTGACTGGTAAAGCCATAAGTTTAGTTTAAGAAAGGGTTCTCTGATGACTCTCGACAAGTACGTTGTAAACCTAATTTAGTTTAGACTGAGATGAAATAGTTTGAAGCTTTCGGATGGACGAGAGTCTATTTTCTCAATTCCCTTTGAGATTTTGAAATGCTTGTTCAAGAAAAGGCCCTCGTCAACGGTTACCCCGATATTTTTTACGTTACAGATTTATTCAGAAAATTTGAAGTCATTAACATAAAGAAAGGAGGACCAAGGCATTATCCTTGCGGCATCCCACAAATATAGGCACATCTCGGTTTCTTAGCAATCATGTTGCAAAATTGTTATCGGTTGGACAGACATGACGTAAACCATTACTGTGTAGTTCCTAAAATACCATTTGCAACTGACTTTGACTCGAGTATGTTGTGACCGACTGTGCTCCTTTCAAGAAATGTGAGAATTTTATCTTGACTATTTAACATTTCATTTCATTTCATTTCATTTCATTTCATTTCATTCATTATCAATCAATCCCAAATACAATTCATACACAAAAACCTACAACTAAGATAAATTACAACACTATGAACTAAAAACTAACAATTTTAAGAACAAATGAAAAAAAAATTACTTTACATGATTGAATTTAAGATTGACTGATTGAGGAGGAGCTCTCTAAGTAGGTAAACTAATCGAGAGAGAGCCCCCCCCCATAAAAACAAAAAAAAACAAAGAACCAAAAATTATTTTAAAAACAAAGGCAGTACATATCAACCAAGAACCAGATGAACCTCTATGGGATAGATCATATGTGTTTAATTAAAGATTAGTTTCGTGAATATGAATCAAGAAGGTAACTTATTAATTTTGAGCGAAAAACCACAATAGAGCTAGCAACACGTATAAATAGTGGAAGAGTGTTCCAAAGTTTTGAACCAAAATACTGAATTGTTTGAAGACCGTACATTGTAGTATTTTTAATAGACTTAACTTTTCAGCGCTGCTCAATATTGGCTTTTTGAAAGAGTAATGAAAAGGCATTATTTGTCAAGTTTTTGGCTTTACCTTGCTGAACTGTTCTTACCCCTTGTTCTGTTGGCCTTGAATTATGAGATGGAAATCTCTTATCGAATGCAAAAGCAGAATAAAATCAAAACAGAGTTTTTTAAAGTTTGCAAAATGGCAACGGACAACAACGAATACAGAGACATCTGACAAGACGAATATGTAAAGAATTCAGTTTAAGTTAGATAACATTTAAGAGCGTGATAGAAAAAACTGCTCTATATCAGATTAATAACAAAGAAATGCGGAAATGTAAAGCCAAATAGAATGTGCTAAAAATGTATTTAAGTATCAAACTAAAGGAGCATACATCAAAACCATCTTTCATAAGAAACTCAGGGACTTTTCAATAATTTCACGGAATCGTTTTGGCGATTAATTGCTAAGAGAGGACTGATGCATCTAATCACCAGTGGAGGCCATCCAAAAAAGCAATGTCTTGTGTTTGATGAATTATTTTTAACAGCTGCTGATGTGTTTTGTTAGGCAGCGAGCGAGCATTACTAGGCTCAACAGTTAACAACGCAAAAAAGCATCCGCGGATGCTCCTGTTAATTAATTTCGCAATCAAGGGCGCTGTAATAATTCGATCAGCTTTTCGCTCACTGTTTCGAGATCAATCTAGTAAACAGTCGAGCCTAAAAAAAATTGCCTTTTCTGTAAAAATATTTACTCAGCTATCGATGTAGTTAATTTAGGAAGAAAATCAGTTTTAAAACTTCTCTGCTTAGCTAACTCAATCTTAAGTGAATAAACTATTTGTGTTTTCTAGGGCACATTTAAAGGTTTGTCAACTGTTGGGTAAAAACTAATTGGGTCCATAAATACCTTGTTTTTCTAAAAAAAGAAGAGCAAATAAAGAAAATGAACGCATGTTATTTACCCTGATTTTATAAGCAAAACATTATGCTATAATACCACAGATAATTAAAAATGAAAATGCACTTAGACTGCATCAACAAATGTTATTTTAATCTTCTTTGAATCTACAGCCACCTATCAGGCAAATTTTGAGGACGGAATCAAAATGGCTACCTTCTCACACTTGATGTTTCAAGCTGGTGCTTAATCACTTTAGACATCAAGACATTTCATAAATGGTCTTCTTTCCTTTTTCTCTTCGCCTCTTTGGGATTCAATATGCTCTTTTGAAGAGGCTATAGCATTGCAAAACTGAGGCATGCAATGCTCAGTTCCATGCTACTGCTACCGGACCTCTACCTACAGACAGAAAGAAGATCCAATCTAAAGGTGTAGAGCACGTCACACACAATAGCAAAATGTAAAAATGAGAACTTGTTCTCATTAGCTAGGGGAAGCTGAATTATAAAGTTCAGTTGAAGAACTTTAGAAGCTTTCGAAAGTTGTTTGAACTTGAGCAAAGTTTAAAAATTATGTACGTAAAGGCAACTTGAGTACCTTTTGGTCGGGAGCCTAAACTGCGCTAGGCTACTGGCATTAGGGAATGCAAACGTGAATGCTAACCCTTTGACCGAAATCATCAGGAAGGTTTGCTTCTTCTACCAAATAGATTCTGCAAATCAAATAGATCAAGAAGAAAAGTTTGTGAACTGCTGAAAACGATGCATGATGATAATTTTTCGGATTTAGTTCCACATTTTGCTGAAGAGATTTAAATCCTGGCAGGCACCGCGGAGCAGGGGCAAAAGCCCCCCCCCCCCCCCCCCCCCCCCCCTTTTTGAAACAAAATGCACAACATTAAGAAGTGAACAACCAGTAAAGCTTCTTTTTATTCGGTTTTAGCCCCTGCACTTTTTTAGACCCTTCACTTTTCTCAATGCTCTGCAGTGCCTGAATCCTTGCCACTATTCCAGCAGCCCAGCAGCATCATGTTAAGCGAAACGGTCTTTCACCTCCTTGAGACACATAAAACATATCTTAGTTAGTTAGTTAAGCTCATTTCAATGAAGTTGAAACATTTTTGCTCCCCCGATTGCGAACTGACCCCGTACGCCTATGCTCATCGTCATGTTAAACCAAACCAATTAAAATATGGTTTATAAATGTAAAATAAAGCTTACAGATGTTGCCTAGAACCTCCCTTTAGATATCAGATGCAATTCTAGGCCATATCTATAGTGTCCTGTTTTCATAATTTTTTTGCAAAAACCATGGTTGCGGCCTTCACTAAATCCCTGAAAAATTTTGACATCTTGACCTACCCCACAAGATTTTATAACGTTTGGCCAGCACAGTCAATGCTGGGAAAATATAAAATCAACCTCGTCGTGTTTTGATTGAAGATTACATGACACGAACAACTTTGATATTTCGTTAAGCTCGTGGCTTTTTCTTTAGTAAACATACAAATTCATTGAAGGTTTGTCTTGTGAAATAGCATTTTACATAATTAGGTGTTGAGCCCTACCTTGATACACAGCAAAAATTAAAATTGTCATCCCTTATAATCGCTGTTATTTCGTTTCATGGATAGAGGCACTACAATCATACAGGTGTGCACCCAGAATTTTACCAACGAAATTAATGTACTAACAAGAAATTTCTCGATTACAACCTGTTGACAAACCTACCACCCTGGGTATCATATCCACAAAATTCGAGTCAGGAAATAATATGGGGGTGGAGAAACGAAGGAGCATCCTCCGCACCTGTGTATGGTTACAAATGACGCTGTAATGGAAGGTTTCGATCTTGTTTTTTAGTTGGACTATTTTCGAAATTGTATTGGTTTTAGTAACAACGCCTTTGACGTTGTGAATATCATACTTCTAGCTCCACCCTCGTAAAGCCCTTTCCGTCATCCAAGTGAAATATGGTATGCAAATACGTGAATCGATGAATTATGGTATCTTATATGGCGTATTCAATCAGTGCCTGGTGATATCAAGCTAGTGACTAGCAAGCGATAAGATCTTAGGCAAAGGAACTGGAAACTTTGCTTCTTGCGCGGGCAAGCATCCGCGCCTGACTGCACGACTGCGCGCCTGAAATCATGCCCTTTTAAGAAATTTGTATTGTTATTAATGTGAAATGTATTCATATAGGGACTTGCGCGGCCAAAATGCAAAAGTGCATGGATGGAAAATTTGAGTGCGCGGGCAAAATATCGAGGGCGTGCGACAAAGTTTCCAGTCTGGGCGCAAAGGTGTAATGCTAGGGGGCCCATAGGGTTCGGGGGGCCTTGGGGGCTCATGGGGGCTCATGGGGCCCAGGGGGCTCAGGGGGCTCAGGGGGCTCAGGGGGTCAAGGTGTAATACTGCTAGTTTGGATTTCGTTTGTTTTGCATCCTGTAACCTTAGTAATTTTATCACCGTTCGCACATTCGATTGTTTATAATTCCTTTTGTTTTCTAATTGCACCTTTAGATTTATTAACTATTTCTTTTGGGATTTTTAGTATCATTATTCAGTTTATGTAATTAATCTTGGGACTAATATATTTTGTATTCACTATTATTATGTAAATTTACGTAGCTATGTAGCATTACAATAAGTTCTTGTTTAGTTATATTTTGGGCGTGTTACATATAGAGTTAGTTTTTGAGTTGGATTGGGAGTGGAAGTTGGAAATGGAATTCGGTTAAGAGCGATTAGGTTAAGTTTTGATATATGTATATTTAGGTTCTCGACGTTTCACTTATGTGGCAAGATGCTTGTGAAAGATCTTGTCGGCATAAATTATGGATTTATAGGACACGTATAGCTATTTAAGACATCGCGCGTGACGATTATTGTGGATTATTTGACATATTTGAGAGGACAGTGCTTGAGAAAGACTGTGCCTGATATTAAGAGAACGAGTCGACGTTACGGGACAACCGTAGAGAAACATTATATTTATAGAACCTTTTATCGCGGAAAGATCGTTTGATCTGAAGAAAGACGTTTCAACATTATCATTGTGTATATTTGTTTCTTTTATCATTGATGGAAGAACCATTTAGTTTCGAAGATAATGATAGGGTGGATACATTCATTTGGCAAAATAACCCTATTACAAAGGCGCTTATGGGGCTGAGCCTCTCTTGTTGATGCCGAAAATTGGCAAATTTCTACTGTTGCTATTGTTTATCGCAACATTATGAACAGGAGCCCCCCCCCCTTGTTTATTTGATAGCGCTACACTACTGGTCTTAAGGGAAACTGCATGCACAAACGAAGACTTCGAGAAACACAAGCAAGTAGTTTTCAGCAAAATGAGGTCTTGCCTTTCCATGGTAGTCGCAAGTTTGTGAATGGAAATCGTCTGCGAGGCACATTTTAACATAACAAATATGAAGATTTGCTTAAAAAATCTCCCTGTCTAAGCTTCCATGGTGGAAGGCTGCATTTTCAGCATCGGCCATTCAAATTGCGTGTCCCATCCTAGCCTCGTTTATAAATGGTAAAAACCCGCAACTAAAAACTTTCTTTCATTTTGTCCAATTTTATTTTCGTTTGTCCCTGAAGCAAGGCCGGAGCTAGCTACTGTGCTCGAGGGGGGGTTTCAGTGTGCCATTTGCCGACTTATTGAAGACTTACTTTTTTTTAAATGTATGCCTTTTTAATGCCCTTAAAATTGTCTGGTATGCCATTATTCTTATTCTCAATCATTTTGAAAGACCGCATCCATGGCTCCAAACTTTTTGTAATAGATATTGTTAGTGATTTAAAACCAAACCCCTCCTCATTCTATGCAGGGGCGTCACCAAAAGGGGGATGCAGAGGGGTGCGGTACTCCCAACATTTTGTCTGTCAGCACATCAAGGATTTTCGCCTGGCAAAAGGAGCAATGTTTGTACTCTGCCTGTAACCTTTTTGCAACAATTGTAACGTATTAACATTTCTGTAGTAGTTGAATTTTTAAGATATGGTTCTAACGTAGGAAATTTGAAACAGAAACGTATAAAAGCAGCATATTAGAATATTTATCTTTCGACCACACCCTCACGCCCTTTTTGCCGGCAAAAGTTACTTCTTTGCCCTTCCATAAAATGTTTTGGCTTCGCCTCTGGTTCTATGACCTTTCTACCTTGAATTTGAAAACTAGTAAATAAAGTGCTTGTTCAAGAGGCCTAAAATAAAACTTCCAGTTTACAAGCTCTTATCAAGGCAATCTTTGATTAGGAGGCTGGAACATTTCAAATTGCGTATGATTTCAACAGGCAGTCTGAATTCTCGACATCAAGGCAGTGAATTGCTTTCAGCTCAGATAGGATAGGACCATCCTGACAGGGTATGATCATTTGTCTCAAGTAGGCATAAATCTTATTTATCAACTTCTTTGAGTTCACATTACGCTCACAAATATTTGTTTTAAGGCATTTCACGTTATTTACAATCGCATCAGCTGATTTATAATGCCTTTTGTGGCTGCTATAATTCTTGTAAACACCCCCTCGCCGGAAGGCCTATAAGGCTAAGGGGAAAAACAGAAATTCCAGGCAAAAACTATAGTTTAATAGATGATTTGGCCTTTTCTTAGGTGCTAGATGGGGGCATCACCCTCTGCACCCCATGGTCCAGTGCCTCTGGGCCTAAGGAAACATGATATGCTTTAGCTATTGTATGGTTTCTCCTCGCGCCTTTGCCGATAATAAGCAAATGGTCCGCCGAAGACTTCCCCTTTGTGTTGTAATATGATACATTATAATTTGCGTCATCATTGTAAGTTACGTAAATGCCAACACTTGAAGCTTACTAAACAGATGCAGGTGAAGAGTTGCCAGGTAGAGGTTCACCCAAATAACTGGAGGAAAGAACTGCGGTTTTAATTCAGATTCTGTCTACAGCTTTGGCTAACGCCACAGAATATATTTCGGCGATATGGATGTTGCAGTGGACAAAACAAGTGGATTAACTGTGTTGCCAGATAAAGAAAATTCGAGTCAATGCTCCGGCAAAAATTGGAAAACAACTAAAGAAGGTGACATTCAATTTTTCCTTCTCCTAGTTCTGCTTCATTTACTTACATCACGTCAGTTGCTGGTGAATTTGTTGATTTGTAGACATATGTTGATATTTTCAGATACGCTTCTTTGTTGGCAGTTCTTTTGTCACTGGTGTCAAAACCCCAGAATCCCACCATATAAGCGTTACCTCACCATTCCTTTCCATATCTCTGTTTTCTTCTAAGATCGTCAATTTTCATATCTTCTAAGATCGTCAATTTTCTCTATGGCTATACTTTATCAGGAAAACTGGCATGAATGGAAAGTCGAATTTAGAAGATATAATTTTATGTAACGACCCATAACATTTCATTACTACCAGAAAAGTAACATTTAGACATATATACAACAAAACATCATGAATTCAGAAACTCACTGTTTCAACCAAACCAAGGCCATGTGAAGGCTCTTATGGTGGCTTTTGCGGCGAAAAAGGCCCTTTGGCGAAATTTGGCTTTTACAATCTTTTTTTGTCCTAACTATGAGTGCAATTGCAGCGAAGCCTAGAAATTCAAAGTGGGGGGCTCGAGTTGACATCATTATTAGACCAAAAAGCTAATTTTTTGAGAATCGCATTAAAATGCTTCACGATAATTCATGCCTATGATGTTATGGGGCACTCATTATGCGGTACATTGGAAGGGCCGACGAGAGGTTGTCGGAGGACATAGGTTACACCGGAGGCTTATCTTTTGCAACCACACCCTTTAGATTAGCTTAAATAAATTTCAGAACGCTTTCTTGTAGTCACATTTTTGAACCGTTTAAAACATTTTACAAATTATAAGGCACGCATTTTTACGTTTTACTGATTCCATGGTGTTAATTCCAGTCTTAAAATGGAATTCATTACTTTATGAAGCACTATAGACCTCGATTATTCCTTGAGAAATCAAGCAATAAAAGAATTTACCACACCTTTCTTTTCTTCTATCTTATTCTTTTATTTTTATGTTTTTATAAAAACACATTTGTGCAAAAAAGTGGAGGGGGGGCTAAAGCCCCCAGGCCCCTCTGGTGCCGCCCGTGAGCTATAATTTTTGTTTTACTGTGAGTTTTTACAATGGTGATCATACTGATTAAGACTATCAGAGATAAAATTGTCAATAGCTACAGAATGAGCAGACAAATTTACTTGCAACAAAACAGGTCTTGACCACATTTTCGAACTACTTTTGTTCTGGACTGTTCTTATTTCAAGGGATGAAAATTTCTAAAGGGATATGAACGAAAATCGAAATGTAGCAAAGAAACATATTTGTTATTTTTGAGAAAGCAACAGAGAATATTTCTTCATGTGTTCCTTTTACCAGATCTTTCTTCCATTGCAAAAAAACTTGTCATGCAGTCCTGGAAAACGAGAATATTCCAGAGGAATTAAGTATTGGTTTTTTTAGATACATAATAACATCTGGTTCTGGATGATATAAGCAAAGTAAAGAAAAGTTGCAGATGCATGGTTGACAATAGAAGGGTAGACCGACAAAAACAAAAACCAGCAGTTTCGAAGCTCTTACCACAACCTGGCCACGCCCTATCTCGCTGTTTTTAGAAAGGCTTGAGGGATTGGCTTTCTGGCTAGATGAAGGCTTGGTGGTATGACGTTATTGCAAGAACTAGGGATTTTTTTCCATGCAGGGGTGCTCCATTCAGACCATTTTCAAAATTTTCCGCAAATAAAGGATGGTTGATGGAAAATGGGACCTGAGCAATCCCCCCCTCTTAAGCACAAAGCTACCAACGGACCTGATTAGGATGATGTATTCTTGATCAGTTGAAATCTAACGGCATTGCATCGACATCTAATGACACTTGATCTTGTGGTATCAGTTTGCGCACCTTTTGCAGTCCTATCCTCGGGAAACAAAAATAATTGTTTATAATATCTTGTCCATCAGTCAAGCCGTGGCGTGTTCGTCTTTCTGTTACAAGATTTAGGAACCAAGCACTAAACATGTTTAGATTTGACCTATTTGTTTGGACATGTAAGTTTTCTAAGATGTGTACCAAAACAGTCAAGCCTGCATTAACCGGAACCTTTAAGATCTTTAAGGATTAAATTTGAAAAATTGATCTAAAATCAGAACTGATTTCGCTTTTCTGTTTTCTCTTTAGCCCGATAAGCTCCCTGGCTCTTTATGGTACTTTTCACCTTCTGGCAAAAAGCGACAGTCGATCTAGTCTGGTTTTGTGGAAAGCATTAGAGCAGCCATTCTTAGGAGAGCTTTAAAGCAGCCCGCAATAAGATTTCATGCGACCCGACGAATGCTTTTACCTCAAAAATTTTGCCTTTCGAAGATCTTTTCTTTTTCATGGCATCATTAGAATAGATAAAACTATGGAACTTAGTTATAAAAACAATGATCTTCCGATTCAACCTGGTACAAGAAACGTTAAGTTGCACAATTTTGCGTAAACAATGTTTTGGCTTTATATTCTACGCTTTCAGCCCCACCTCACGCCCAGAAAGTTATGAGGCCAACACCGTGTGAATCTACCGGGAATCGCACGTTGCGCCAATCCCTCCAGCATCCAGCCAACACAAATTCAAATTCAAATTCAAATTCAAATTCAAATTCAAATTCAAATTCAAATTCAAATTCAAATTCAAATTCAAATTTCATTAAGCAACATTCTTACAGCGTGTTTATTAAAAAATATATTTACTTATTAAGAATTATAAAAAGAGTGTCCGTGAGCGTTGCCTAGGACACTGAGATAACCTGAGAGGTTATCGGGCCCAGTGCCCTATTACATACGCTTGTGATATATATTAATATTATATAATCTGAATTTCAAAAAACTATAAGCAACAGTAACAGAACAAAATTACAAGAAAGAATAGAAAAATTACATGAACGTGGAAAAAGAGGGGGACACGGGAGCTTCTAATTTAAGGTGAGTTTTATGAGGAGAGATAAAAAAGAAATTTTCAGAATTCATCAAAATGGAGTGGAGCAGAGTGGTCGGTTGTATTTATACTAATATTGGTAAAGTAACCAGTATCAATCCACCGGGAATCGCACGTTGAGCCAATCCCTCCAGCATCCAGCCAACATCATGTCATCCATCTTTCCAAGACTTATTTCAAATTTTATGAATAAAGAATCTTACCCAAAATGATAGGCCTGATTTTCTTATCTCTAATTAAGCTTGGTATGAGACCCGACTTGACGACCCTACCATATTAACTTTTATCAACCAATATGTAAAACAACCCAACTAACTCTTCAATGGAATCACGTCCATCTCCTTAAACCCCATGCAGCACTTTTGCTATACAAACTATTGCAAGAAAAGAACCTTATAGTTGAATGCTTCAGTTTTCTGGGCCATCAAATGAAAACCTTTTGGGAATCAGCAGTACCTAGGCACGGGGGGGGGATTCGTCCATAAAAAGGTATCTAGGGATATGCCTCGAGCAAGGGTATGCTTTTTCAGACTTCTAGTCTAGCCAAAGGTAAACTTGTTAGCAATTTTTGTCCAGCCAAGGTCAAGCCAAGGTCAAGCCAAGGTCATATCATACTTGGCGGTCTTTGACAATATTTGATTCCTAACAAAGGCATTCAGATAGAAATCACTCATAAAAACCCGCTTTTGTTGATAATAAATTGGTAAATGAATCAATTCTTTGTAAAAACTGGTCTAGCCAAGGATACCATTTTCGTAAAAAATTTGTTTAGCCAACGGTACGATTTAGAACTTTATTGCAGCAGTCCTCTGCCCAAAATTTAGCCAAGAACCCCACTCTGTAGCTAGGTTTTTTTATTTCTTTGTGTCGTTTGTCTCCACTAATAAACAGCAAGGCTTGTACATTTGAATTGGTAACATAGAGAGCAAAGTTTTGAAACCTTTCTGATTTTTGATAATAAAGGCATTGCCTGGATTTGATATCCAGACAATCTCTTTTGAAGCTGTATAAGATTTCAGGGAGAGAGAAACAGCAATTATATTTACTGCTAGTTGGTTTCAACTAACTTTTTCTATTGAAAAATACGACATTGTTCCAGCACTGAACATTACTAATAAAAATAAACACAAGTAAACTCAGTAATTAAAAAACTCTCATCTTTACTTCAGCTTCTATTTCTATCTTCTTATATTGCATTCGATGAACAATCATTACCTTTAATATTTTTTTATTTTTAGGCATTGTGTTTGAGAAAAGCCGTTGCCACTTAACTAAGAAGGCAAAGTTGTTTGCAGTCATCTTTGGCTTGGCCCTCGCAGGATGCTTGATTGGCGCACTCTACTTCGCGGGTGTATTCAATGAAGCACCTGAATTCGCTGACGCATTAGAAGGTACTTACTGTTGACCTAGGTGTGTTAACAAAATAACAACCCAGTTTACGAAAGCTTTCGAATAGCGTAGGATGAAAATCTTCAGTATGCTATCATAATCCAATGTACAAGTCGAATAATTAGTCAATGCCTTCGCGGGGTTTCAAAGAATTCATGTCTTTGAAATTAATAACTTTGCTCCTTTGATTTATTATAGTTAAGACCTAGCAGCAATTATTGACACTTTAAACAAAGTATTTCTAGAAACTCCGTTACTTTTAGAAATGCTTCTTTTGACAAAAGAGGAGGGTAAAATTGCAAATATTTTAAAGCCTGTAGATTTATAGAGCTTCCTTCAAAGTAAATTATTGTCATTAAGGCTCGGTTTTGAATTGGAAAGTTTCCTATTCGTTCTAAATCACATCAATCATTACTTTCTGTGTGCAAAGAATTTGAAAGTTAATGTTTCCAGGTGAAGCCGATCTAGTAACTGACGACGGTGGCAAAGAAATATATGGTATAAAAGTTGACTTTGACAAGAAGATCATTCAACTTAGCTTTTTGAAAGAAAGGCATGATGGGACAAATAGAGGCCGCCGTGACGTCAATTCGGTTGAAAACAATGGCCCCCAAATAAAAAAGATTGTAGTTCAGGATTTTGGAAATGTGAGTCTCAATAAAGATGATATGATGATTTTGTTCTTTTACCGAGTTCGTTAAATATATTCTTATAACGACACAATCAAATGATTTTGTAAGGAATGGAGAAATTAGAGTTGAGCCATCCCCAAAATAGTCAGTCAATCTTGTCGATGAAATGTGATTAATGAATAAGAGCTATTTAGATTTTTTCTTGCTGAATACTCGATGTCTTTGTTTTATTCTTAAAGAAAAAAAAGTACCTCTTGATCCCTGGTAAAAATGGAACAACAAAATGTCTGAAGACGACATTGACCGGAGAAATGCTTCCAAAGGACCTTCTAAAGCATGCTCGCAATGAAAAGGTAGCTCAATTTTTATGAATTCCTTTATAAATGTAGTTAAATTTTTATGAATTTCTGTATCTGTACAGAGAGACTTGTTGTAAGTAAAAGAGTTTTTTATGTACATATACTTTTAAAACTGGAGGCTTTGGAAACTGAAATGTCTTTTATTTATATCAAGTACTGAACGGGAAGCAACTGGAATGGTAGTGGAGCCCTGATCTCCTGATATGAATTGCGTTTTTCCAACAACGCTGCTTGTTAGCTCAGAACACATCGAGTTTCCTCTGCAGGCATATAATCACCCTGTACGCTCAGTTTTCTCAATGCCGATGTGCTTTTAACGTTGATTTCCTGAGGCATAATCATGTTATTACCTACCTTATCCTGCAATCGTACATTTAACTAATTAAAGACGATTGATTCTCTGTTCTTTGTTGATCAAATGCCCTAAAATTGCTTCGTTAATATTTTATGTCCAATTTCCCCCCTGTACTGACTAAGTCTAATCTTTTGATGACGTTTAGGAACAGGTGCACCAATATTGCGGTGTTCTTGTCACACTGTCAAAAAGTTCTGCTGAGAGTACTTGAATCATGTGCCTAGGGTGCAAATTTAAAAATTGCTTTGTTAGATGCTTGTTTTTCAATAGTTGCTTTGTAAGGATGTATGTCAATAATTTGGCTTTTGACAAGCTAAAACATAATACCTTTGAGTTAAATTACGTCATCTCCGTTCTTCGCAGTCACTGGAAAGCCAGAGATAAATCATTAAATCCTGACAATAAAAATCGACATATTAAATAGCTTAGCATTAATTCCTTTCAGCTTAGCTTCGTTCATAAAGTAGTCGCAACAACAACATTTAAAGATATGAGAGCAAGGAACTGAAAAGCTTCTTATAAGCAACAAAGCAACAATGACCAATATATTTGAATAATATTTTTGCTGCCTTTTGATAATCATTAAAATTTGTGTGCAAATTTTTCTTTGAAACCATTAAAATTGATTCATGTGTGTCGCCGTTGGGCCTATACACTTAAACAAACTATCCCCTGATGCAGATTCCTGACGATGTCAAACAACGGGTATTGCAACGACTTCGCTTTGGCGATGATTCTGAAGCTGATGTTTTGGTGCCGGATGGAAACGAGACTCAGACTGTAAGTGAGGTTTAGACTTACTCCACGAGCCTTTGTTCAGCTACTCACTGTCTCACCTCACGGACGCTAATTCTGTCGTAGCGTCCGTAAAATGAGGCAGTAGCGAAACAGTAAGGTTAGAAGTATGTTTCATAGGCAAACCATCAAGCATCTCGATGATATAAAATCACAAGCTTTGCAGCACTTCTCCTTACCAATAGGCACCATACAAATTTTCATTCAATGAATCAAATGAGCATTCTGTTACTTGATTTTTATGGTTAGAGCAATTTTCATGAGCCAATTGCAGATTACAGGACGTTATAGATGCAAAGTTACGAAAGAAAATCTTGATTGAAGTTGGCTTTTTTCACTGTGTGCCTTCTAGATGATTTGTAAAAGAAATGATTCTTCATTTTTTTCTAGATGGTTTACAAAGGGATTGGATTTAACATGTCACTGCATGCAATGTCCAAAAGGAACATAGCACTGGAGGACCTCGACGCCATAAAATGTTTTGATTACCAAGAACAAACAAACAAAATTGAAGATGCCTTCTACCTGTCCAACCAATCAAAAATGTGTACGTTTAGAAGTTATGTTTCTTTTTGTTCCTGTCATTTCTTTTTCTGCAACAGTGCCGCTTCATCCAATACACCTAGTGAAGTCTCAAATAAAATAATCACATAACCTTAACAAGAAGGCTATATAAAGTGAGCGTTGTTATCTAGAGCTGGTCTATCATTATTTTGGTTCCTTATATATCTATAGCTAGATTTGCGACGTGATTTGCGACAGATAAAATGCAAGAAATTACCTGACGTTTTTCAGAGTTTGCAAAACAAAAAAAGTAAAGCAGACCAATCACAAAAATTATTGAAAAGTATATTTTCTTCGCATGAAATTAAAGTTCTGAAGCAATGAATGTATGAAACCAAACTAGAATATTTTCCTTTGCAAAGATCGTGATATGAACTTTAGCATGATCGTCATAGTTATTAATTTCATAAAGACAAAATTTAGTGAGAGAGACCGAACGGCAGCATCTGAATACTAAAGACGACAACAGGACAAAACCATGTCTTACATTTTGATAATGATAGAATGCTGTAGAAGAAACCGCCTGTTTCTTTGACAAACCATTTCATAGCTGCATTGAAAAGGTGTCAATTTTTGCAGAATAAAGATGAGCATTGATCATTGTGGTCCTCCGATTATGAGAGATGAAATTCGAAACTGAATCGCTTTAGAAACATTTCTTATTTTAAAAAGCCATACTGAGGTCTATGTTGCAGGCTAAAAAAGCCATAGTTGCATTGTTCAACATCAGCTTTGTGACTGCCCGATGAAATATCTACATTTTCAAATTTCTACTCGGAATGCGAGAGCCTCAGGAAACATTACAGACCAATAATTTTAAGATTTAGCATGGGTTTGCGGAAATTGCTTGACCCTTTTCTTAATCATTTTATCTAAGTAAGTTGTTGTGAAACATAGAGCATGGAAATGATAATTCAAGTATACCTATAGGCCTGCCTTTTGCTTGCAGTATTGGACAATATTAACGAAGACCAGGCTGTGCAAGTACAGGAGTTCATTAGACACCTGAATGCCACTAACGTAACAACTGCGCATCTGGGTAGGATGCGGAGGAGCATCATGGACAAGTTTACGCGATGGTCGCATGGCAACTGGTGTGGAGCATACACTGGTGGCTTCGAGAACCATTGCAAGCATGCTCGAGGGGTGTGCAAGGCACCGTATGATAAGGTCTCAGAAGCATGCAAGAATTGTAATCCTACAATAGACGGTATCGACGAACATTGCATGGAGCATGATAGGTAAAAACCCTATCTTAATCTTGATTTTATCCCTTTATTCTGTCATGCTAAGGTCTCTTGGCCTCTGACATTCAAAGTTCCACTTTATTTCGTGCACGTTGCTGATAGCTGTCATCACTCTTATCCCTTATTCGTAAGATTATATATACAATAATCGTTTCAATCTATGAATCATCAACTTTGACTTTTGAAGATTATCTTGCAAATACGAATAGAAAGGGAAAATTACTTTCAACTGATACGAAGAATTGCAACGGTTTTGTATTAATTCATTGTTCGAATCATGGGAAACATTCATGCTTGCTAAGAGCATGATTGTGATCTGTTAAACTGTAGAATTAGTGTCGATCTTTTTCATCCTTCCACGACCCCCCAAAATTAGACACTTGCTTTCGTCCCTGGATCTTTTTCGCTTATCAAACACAGTGGAAGCAGAGTAGGCCCTTAGTTTCTGCAAGTTATGATGTTCTACATAAAAATAGAAACCGCTTTTGTGTAGACAGAAGATATTTACTTTCATTCTTGGACACCATTGGTAATATTTTCAAACGGTCGATCCACAATTTGGTATACACTTTGGTTTAAAGAACAGGACGGTTCTAAAATGCAGCTCTGAGATTCACGCTTAATACGATAAACAGACAACTGTTCCGAACTGTCAAAAAGTGTTTCCTATCATTATTCTGACATTTTATACTCTAAAGAGTGTCAGGTATAAAGCTTTAGTGTTTCTTAAAAAAATGTTGTAATCCTTTTCTATTGCAGATGCCTGCTAGAATACGGTCCTGGGCCGAGCGGATGTTTACCACAGGGGAACAGGTGCGCGTGTGATTACAAGCTTGTCTTGGGAGCAATACAGAGTGGGATCTCGTGCTTACACAAGGGAGAATCTGAATGCGCCAAGGCATCGGCAACAATCGGCGCCCTTTTTACAACAATGCTGTCATGCTGGTACCCAAGCGAGGTCTGTTTCCCAGGAGTTAAGGTTCAGTGTGGCTGTTCTGCTTGTTCTTGCCCCAGCGTTAAAGTGATCAAAACTTGCGTCCCGTTCAAATTTTGCGTTCCGTTCGGATCCGGGAAAGTGGCATGGTAAACAAAACGTTGACTTCTTACTTGATCACTTGCACTAAACCAAGACAGGCACATCTTCCTTGGCTTTGAAAAGCTGGAGCACTAGAGAGTATCGGGGATCACAAATAACTTAAAACGCACAACACAACACGACGTCATAGTAAACCCAACAAGGCTTTGTTGAACCAAGGCTTTGTGATGTTTTCTCAGAGTTAGCAAAGTTGCACAGTAGTGAGTTTTATAAGATAATACTCCTGTTAAACAGTTTTTGTATTGAGGGTATCAACATGAATCTATTTACATTAACATTATTTCAAGAATTCGACCAGAAAACGTTTATTGCAAGATGATATTGCAAGGCAAAGCATTTCATACCAGAACATAAAATACGGAAGGAAAAGAAGGGCGTTGGAAGATGCTGAAATGATTTATTTTTACTCTGAACCATAATACTTTTGCTCTTACAGAACAAGTGATCCCGAATATACTTTATTTTCTAATAAAAACACTAATCCCTAAAAAGTCTACCCAGTTTAAAATCGGGTCATTTTATAACTCATCACTCAAAGAGGGAAATAAAAATGGAGTCATTTCCATTAATATCGTGACAGTTGATGTCTTGGTATGAATTTCTCTCACTAAATACTGTTGATATTTGTAGTTCCTTTCTCAGAGGCATAACGGAGGCATCTTGGGTTATAAGAAAAAAGCTGAGCCGGGGTCTGCAAGAAAGCCCCGACTGCAAGAAAGTCCCATTCAATGCTTTATAGCATATTTAAAAAGGGTAGGGTGTAAAAACGATGATTTGTTATCGTTAAACTAGGGAGAGCTAAGTTATAGAAATTTCAGTTTAAGAATTTGAAGTTTTTGAAAATGAGCTGAACTTGAGTGAGATCTTAAAAATATGGATGTAAAAAAAATCTGGAGGGGGGGGGGGAGACCCATTTTAGTTATCGAAATAAGGTGCCCTAAACTGCGTTGCGCCACTGCCCCTACTCTTAAATTACTCTAATATTACTTTAATACAAAACTAAAAGAAAACAGCTAGCACCTTATGCCACAAGAAATGTCTTTAGTGATAGCAACAAGACTTTAACAAGTGGAGCAGCTATAATTTACATGCATCTTACTTACCATCACAAACATCGCGATAACATCACAAAAACATCACAAAAACAATTGTAACGTCATTATCAAGATATAAAGTTATTTTGCCTTTAATCAACGTGACCCAACATCCTGGTCTAAGAGCGGTACAGTTGCTTCCATTCAATGTGATTTTTGAATCCGATTTAAACAATATCCGATTCAATCATAGTTAGTTTCACAGCTAGCACCTTATGCCACAAGAAATGTCACAGCTTTAAAGAATACACGACCCTACATTTAATTACATTATAAGTGGAGTGCCCAGTGCTGATATGGCTGTACCATTTTTCAGATAGTGTTACGAGGTTTTAAGTTTTTATAGTGGGGTGTTTACTCAGCACTCTCCCCACCACTTAAGATAATAAGGCTTTGCCGTACAGTCATTTGGCAACATTCTTTTACTTCAACATTCTATTGAAAAAACAGCAGAGGTAGACGGAGCACTCTTGTTTTGGCTCTCAGTGTAGCTACTTTGGCTATGGAACTTCCTTTATAACGACATATCCGTAATGGTTCTTGTTTCCTCCAGTGATACCAACACAGGAGTTTGCAATCGCTAAGGTTTTGCTGCAATAGGAGCCACCACCTCCCCCACCTTGATTAGAATGTGTGCCAGCCCCACCCCCTGAATAGCCTCCTCCACCCCCTGATGCACCATTATCTTCACTGCCTCCCCCTCCGCCCCCGAATCCACCTACCGCCCCTGGAGCGGGACCACCGTTATTGCCAGAATTCATTTTGCCTGCCAGGCCACCTATCCAAGTTTGCAACCTTGATCCGCCTCGATCGCCGTGCGACTCGCTTGTTCTGGCAACTCCTTGACTCAGCCATCCAGCGCCCACTCCTCCTGGATAACTTCCAGTGTTGCAGCACGCTCCTTGCTGGCCATTAGAACCTCCTCTTCCTTTTTGCGTTTCAGACTTCCCCACGGTGTCTGTCCCATTCTCAAAGCGGCTGCCATCTACTCCATTCCAGCCACTGGAAGCTCCTCCGCCACCTCCAGCAGCGATAAGTAATTCGTTTGCTGAGGTGTAAACAAAGCTTCCTCCTCCGCCGCCAGTCCCTGCATTGTCTTCGACTGATTTTCCAAGCGAGGCTGCCGTATTGGTTGTCACTGTTCCGCCTTGCACCTCTACCGAATATCCTCCACGGTGGCCTACGGCGATTTGAAGTACCAGCCCAGCATTGAGATTGAATTCCCCGACCATTAGTGCTCCGTTGCCACCACAAAAGAGGCCTGGGAAATCGCCATAATTAGTCAAATGGCTTCCACCTTTGGCCCCTGCCACCTTGATTTCATATGTTGCTGTTTTTGGCACTGTGTATGTTTGGACGACTCCTGACCGGCCAGTTCTGCCTTGGGTTGTGAAAGCCACTCCTTCTCCTGCAAGGTTAACATGATTTGTAATAGCAGCGTAAAGCTGACATGTGACAAAGAGCTGCATTGCACTGAAAGCGATAGATTGTGTTTACCTCAACTTACTTAAGTTTGCTTACCTAAGTTACTGCAAACTGGTGTGGTACATCCAAATGAACAGGTTTGCGCTGAAAGAGAGTTCGCAATGTTTAAATTTCAACTCAAGTTAAACATTTTCATTTCAAATCTGAAGCATAGTCTTAAAGAAAATGAAAATTCAATGAACACAATTTCTTCCGACGTTTGTTTTTGTGAAGTCCGTCATTATCTGTAGTTTAAATGCTTTCTTTTCAATTGTTGAGCAAAGTTGACATTGCTACCAGTATACACAAGATATTATAAGCCTATTTATAAAGCAACTGTTGAATTAAAAAATCAATTAGAAAATTTGCAATAGATCTGAATAAATTATACAACGTAGTCATTGGACGAACAAACCTGATTCACAAAATGTTCCCTCGAACCCCTGTTTACATTGACATACAACAGTTTCCCCATATGCACTGCATGTTGCGTTGTTTTTGCATGGTTCACTCATGCATGGATCGTGTTCTGAATAGGAAGTTGAAAATGGTTAGCAAAAAAGATTGGCTGACACAGTAATGGGGTATCTAGTCGTTTCTATGACGTCACGTCGATTTCCAGGTACTTTCCGTACTGTTGCATAGTTGACATGATTCCTCTTGTTCAATAAAAATATCGGCTTTTTATTAGAAATAAAAGTCATTTTACATTAAAAGCATTGAAAAAGCATGAAATATATTCATCTATAGTATAAAATAGTTTAATCTACGAACCTATAATTTCATACATGACACAAATAGTCTACAAAAACTGATACAATTGTAAGACGAAATGCAAATGACACCTACTACAGGCATATCCCTCTGGTTTTTCGCACGATTCAATGCAAGTATGACCAACTGGACAGGTATCAAGTTGGCATCGGCTAGCAACCTGAAAACAAAATAAAGAAAAATATAAAATTGGTATCATACAATGATATTGGTTTAAGCCTGTTCATCAGATGCAGGATATACACTCCTTATAAAGAAGCATTTAAAACAGCGTATTTTGATAGTTTATTTCACTTGTGATGTTTTCAAACCTCTTTTGCCAGGAAAACCTGAAGTGACATAAAAAACCCTCCAATTCATAAGCTGCACGTAGGCTAACTTTCAGCCAAAAAGGCTGCTGAATCAGGTGCAGACTTGGAGGGTTCATAAGTGCTTCTTAGGGATCAACTTCACCAACTTCAAGACAATGGTCTATTGTCTGAACAGTTATAGGTCACGTGGAATGGTGGGGCAATAGAGTACCGATCTTTAGAAATCTGTTTTTAAAATTTCTTAATTTTGACCATATAATCTGAAAGAACAACATCAAATACCTGCAAAATTAGTTAGATATGTTCAAGATTGGTTGATATATGGTCAATAAAAGATTTCAAGTTTGCTAACGGATTACTGTTATTCTGGCCTAGTTGATGGGGTTACAGCCAGGACCAAATTACAGAGGTTTGATGGGGAAAGAGCATCTGCTTACGTGGCCATATCTCAGGCAGTCTGTAGCACATTCAACTTGTTTTGCACAGTTAGAGGCATTTCATTCTGTTTTTCTGGTATAATTGATCAAATTGATGTTATGTCATTACTTCGGTAATCTTTCTTTTATCATGTTAACCCCCGAATCAAGACGCCCCATTTCAGCTAGTATCTAGTGCCCCAGAGTCGTCCTCGAAGTGTAAGAGAGGATGAAAGTCCCAGAAATGTAGTAAAATTTATCGATCAACACAGCGTCTTGATTTTGCATGCTTTGAATTTACATTGCAAATGAAGTAGAAACTCCAGCTGAAATAATATGATCTGAAAAACAAATCCAATTTTCGGATTTCTTTTTGAAAATTGCCTTTCCTAAGACTTCGAACAAAAGAATCGCAAAGATAAAGGCCAATACAAAGATTAAGAACATGCATTTTATAATCAAAATTAAAAAGCACATTAAAAAAGTTGCTGATTTCTGAGGATGAACGCCAGAAAACTACAGCCAAAACAAACTGTGGATACAGCAATTAATTAAGAGAGGCAAGTCCCATGTCAATCAATATCAATCAAGAACTTTACCTGAGCAATGTTGCAATGAGAGTGATCATGCCTTTGTCTTTGATCAACAAGATTCGTACTAGATTAATAGGTTATGATGGAAGATGAAAGAGCCCCCCTTGTTATTTTGAAAGCACTACATTACTGGCTTTGATATTCTTCAAGGCTGTATGGCTCTACCTGAAAAACTCTGAGACAGATTTCTATTACTTCCTCATTTCATGAATCTAATCCTATAAAAAACGATTCTTGATGTTACAAATGACTGAATTGAGAAACTGTTATCAAACGTTGTTATCCTCAGATATCCTTCTACTTTTTTGAATTGTGTCATAGTTTTTTCAGATACTTCAATTTTCCACCTGCTTGATTGCAGTTACCATAGCTACTATTGGCGTGGAAACGCAAAGGTTATCTTCAGTTTCGATAAAATCGTATCGAATGTATGTTTCAATATCCCGCAGCATTTCATTTTGCCCACTCGTCTATGGTGGATCGGTGACGTCATATTCATAGGCGGAAGAGACACGGGCTGGAAGGGCTTCAGGCAAAAGTTATCACATTTCAGGATCCATTCGGGCTGTTTTAATACAACGAAAAAATGATATTCGGACAAGATTGGGACTATGCCCCCTAAACCCTTAGTATCCGCTACACCCATGATTATAGGCCAAAAAGGAGTTTGGTCTTATCCACTTTTACTCTGGTGAATTCCCGTTTGCCGGCGCCAAATGTTAATTATCTTGAATAACATTTTACCGACTTTGACGTAAACATTCTTCTGGTGTCCGTCGAGCATTGTACTACCGTGGTCTTTCCTTTTTAAGCATAAAGTATTAATGTTTGCTTATCATGAGAAAGTTCGAAAATTTTTTTCATTCCATTTCAAAAATCTTTATACACGAATTCCCTATCAGCTATAATACAAATATAAATAAACTACTTCTATTACAATTACTTCTTTAATATATATAAAATAAAGGTGTTGCTGTTCTACCTAGGGATCGTGTTTTGTTTTGGGAATTTATTAACTTTGCAGGAATCCCTTCAAGTTTCTTTTATACATGGAAATTGTGGGGCTCATTTCGATGTTTCTTGGAATCTCATTGCATGTTTTGGCCCCAGAGTGAAAGAAACTTCCCTTTGAGAATTCCAAATTTTGCCTTGGGATGTCAATATCAAGCTGATTCCTTGTCGAATACCTGGATATCTCTGATCTAGTAATAAATTTACCTTTAAGGCTGTCAGGGCAAAGACCATTCATCATTTTGTACGTCATTATGGCCCTGTCATATTTAATTAGATTCGAAACTGAAAGCCATTTACAAATCCACCTGTCCTCAAATTTGGCACTTTCAATCAATGTTTGAGCCCCGTTATGAAGACGCTGAAGATGTTCAAGCTTTGTAGCGGACAGACTTCCCCATAATTCATCACCGTATCTTAGATGGCTCTCGAAAAGTGCCCTGTAAACCTGGTCCAATTTCGACAGTGGGAGTATGTTTTTAAGTTTCCTCAACAAAGAAAGACCACTTTTAAGTTTACACTTAAGCTTCTTGTACTGCTTGTTCCAAGATAGGTTTTCATCGATAGTGACTCCGAGATATTTTACTTCATGGGCTCGTTGGATTTTCACTCCATTTATTTCCACGTTTATCTCCCCCTGGATATGGTTAATTCGTCTTTTATGACCAATGACCATATATTCAGTTTCATTGGTGTTCAGACTAAGCTTATTTTGCCGCATGCACTCTGCAATATTCTCACCCTCAGTTTTTAAATCATTGCACAGTTCCTCGATGTTTTTTGCAGAGCCTGTTATGCTAGTGTCATCTGCATACATATTTGTTGAGCTTTTTTCTAAGCATCGCTCAAAATCATTTACGTATAGGATAAAAAGGAGGGGCCCAAGGCACGAACCCTGGGGAATACCGCACTGAACCTTCTTTTGTTGCGAACTGGAACCATTGATTTGGCAGTATTGTATCCTATCAGTTAGGTATGATGTAAACCACTGATGTGGGGTTCCTCCTATTCCATACTTAGATAACTTAGAGAGCAGAATTTTGTGATCCACAGTGTCAAATGCCTTCTTTAGATCAAGGAAGATGCTAATATTTAATTTTCGTTTATCGGCATTTGAGAACCACGAGTCAGTAACATTGAGTAATGAGGTCAACGTGTTGTGCAGCTTTCGAAATGCATGCTGACATTTGGAGAGCATGCTTTTTTCCTTCAGAAAGGTGGAGACTTGATCATGTGCGATTTTCTCGATTAGCTTGGAGAATATCGAGAGTATGGATATTGGCCGTTAGTTGTTCAAATCAGTTTTCGATCCGGTTTTAAAGACTGATGTTACCCTGGCTACTTTCCATATGTTCGGAAAAACACCGCTTTCAAGAGAGAAAATGGAAAATAGCTGCTTATGGCTTAGATAAAATATCAGCAGCGTCTTTCATTAGTTTTACTGATTTTTTATTGTGCCCTGCAGCCTTAGAGCATTTTAACTTATTGATCTCATTTTCAATGAGTTCAGGATCAACCCTTTGAAATTCAAAACTAGTTTCAACCGGCAGTTCTTTGCTGGGTAGGTACTTCAGTGGGTCATCGCTATCTTTGGTTTCAATATTTTCGGCTAGTTTTGGGCTTATCAAGATAAAGTGCCTGTTAAAGGCCAATTTCATCAGGCTTCTCAACACGTTGACCTTCATCATAAAGCATCATCAGAAAATCAATGTCATAAGTCTATCTGTTGCCTCTTGTTCACAATAGTTTTTTCTAGACCATGACTATTTAAACTGAATCCAAATCAGATTGAGAGGTTTTTGTCAAAAATAAACATGCAATTCGAGTTTCTAAAAGCAGCAGTTAGCTAGAGGACCATGATAGGGGCAGATTGCTATTAACGTAAAGCATTTTGAGTAACTACAACAAGATTCGCTTTGGATTTCCACATGGATGCCTTCCTTGTATATTGTTTTTGTTGCCAAATGTTTGCAATGAAAACATAAACAATAGCTAACCGAGCATGGTCCTGGCTGAAGGATGCGAGAGATCATTTTCAAAGGAGAAGGTATCACACACTAAATCTTTGGTAGCAGGATAAGCATGAAAAATAACAGTTACTGTGATGTCATTTAATGGAATTCTGAAAATCAGCCACATAAATTATCAACTTCTTAACGAAGAGTCATCTTATCTTCCAGAAATTTGCTTGCGATTCACAAGAATATGGTTTGGAGCCAAAGATATTTCTACTGACTACCTTTTAACGGTTCTCGTATAGTTTCATGTAATATTTCCATCATTCTTTGAAAAACATTTCTGTCATTTGCAGGTATTTTATACTTAAATTTGATAGAGGAAATGACGAAAAATATTAGTTTATTAGAATCAGATCGATGTATCATGAAAAACATCGTCAAGATCAACTTTTCAGCAAAGAGAACTTACTCTGGACTGGATGTATTTCCAATACGACTTTCTTCAAATCCTACATCATCACGAATTCTTCTACCGCTACTTTAATGGTTTGATTCGTAAGCGGTATTATAAGAAAAATAAAGCTTACTTTTTGTATTGGCACATAATGATACCATCCTGTCGAATTTTCCCATTCTTCTCCTTCGATGCCTTCTTTGAGAAGCTCACATTCGTGCAGACCTTGAGGCGATTTCACTGTTTGAAAGTTCAGCGAGTCGCAGTTGCTTGTTGCAGTGCACGCTGAATGGCAAGAAAGGAGAGATGGTACTAGCTTCTTCTTTATGACCCCTCTGCTTTGCCGTTGGTCCGATTTATTAACTTCAAATGCTCCACTGCGCCGGCATGATAGCCTTGATATTTGACAATTACTCAAGGATAGAATGCTCAAACATGAAAAGCAAACCAAAGTTACTCGCAGCATCGCGATGAACAAGTGGCAACTCACTCAACGCTGTCGATCAAGACTCTTTCCAATTAAAGATATACTTCCTAGATGAATTTTCCTGTCAGGGGGGTGGCGTCTGTCTTTATGTCGAGAGTTTCCAGAGCAATTTTCTGGTCTTCATAAAACAATCCACTTACAATGTAGTCGATTACAAGGTCTCGCGAATACAATAGCTGCACTTTTTTAAGGACAACTGTTTATATTGAAAATTGTTTGGAGAAGGTGCGGGAGACCGAGAATGAACCCAGTTGAAGCACAACCGTAAAAGAGCGGTCACCTGTACTTTGCAGCTTTTTTGACCCGACGCATTTAGCTAAAACATTAATATATGATATATGCAAGGGATGTAGCCAGAGAAGAAGAAGCTATAGAAGAAACATTTGAAGACAACGCAATATTTGATCCAGTATTCTATTCTCGATTTAGAATAAAGGATCTTTTTAGGGTGATGCCGGAAAAAATTAAGTACATTTGACTCATTGAAGCAGAGGAATCATATTCTTTGAAAAAAAATTGTTCTATCGAATTAAAATTTCATAGCGAAGACTATTTCTTTATAATGTAAATTTTGGTCAAATTTGCAGCTTAGGAAGTTCTCAAAAATTCCGCATGCATTAATCTGATTTGCTTCTCTAGAACTGTTTACTTTCAAAGTCTTCTCTAGTAATGCAGGTGGATAAGTCAATGAATGCATACAACGGGTTTCTTATTTTTCTTAATTTCTATCAGCGAAACGGGTGACTTACATTATCCATCTGAAATCATGGCAAATCTCCGTGGATACGCTGACCAACTACATGGAACGCAGTTGCTATAAAGAGCCAGCTGCAAGATTGTGTTTATTCGAGCATTTTGATGATTGGACAAACCATTCTTTTATTAATTAAGTTTTGGTACAGTTTCTTAATATCTGGCTTTATAATCATTTATTGTCCTCAGCCAGGTTACTTGGTACCCAAGCAAAAGCAACGTTGGCATTTCTTAAAAATTTGCCAACCAGGCTTCAGGCGTACTTGTGCTGCCTCAAATTTCCTGTAAAAAGGTATGAAAGCCGGCCTCAATTACTGTGATCGATGGCAGCTAGGATAAATTCGAACTGTACGTAAATTATAAGGTTATGCTTCGAAAACTTAGGAAGAATATCATTTTTGGTAAAAGGACTTGCGGTATAACACTTTCTGGGCTCGAAATTGATTAATTTCAAGATAAATCATTTTTCAAACAGGCACCTGTTTGTTTGATCATCTGAAAACATCCTTGAAAACTTCTTTGGTTGTTTGCTATTCTTTGCAAACAGCAATCCAATCATTTTCTCTAATCTTAGTGCTCTATGAATCAGCTATCAATAAAAGCACTGCGAGCGGTAAACAGGTAAATATGAGGACATTTTTTGCCATGACCTGACAGTTCCTTTTTTATTTGACTATCAGACGGTTAACGAGATGAGTCGAAACTTGACATACAAAAAGATTAAGCCTTTGTTCGGCCTCCGATATGGTCAGCGGTTCATTTCCAGTTAAACCCATATAAATTTGCTTCGGTTCTAGAATATAAATTTGCTTCGGTTCTAGAATCTATGAACAAGGATGTAACGGCAGTAATCCATTGGCAAAACCCAGCTCTTTCACTTGCTAGATTTCAGATTATGTACAATTTTATGTGTTATTATGTATACATATTAGTTATGTCATGGCGTTTTTCAAGTTATGGGGTCGAATGCCAACAGCTCTAAAAACACATTATCAAAGAGCCGACACTTTGAAACTCTTTAGCCGGGCCAATGTCAAATCATTTTGCGAGGCTCTAAAAAGTTAAGTAGGATGAAAGATGACGCCACTAAAACTTTTGAGGTTATATTTTATGCTTAGACCTAGAAAAAAGGTGGTGCATAATCAAAATTGAAATCCATAATCCTCCTTTTAAATTTGAAGTCCTTGATAGAAAATGCTGAAGCTTGGTCATTGTAAGCTTAAGCTACGAATTATCAATATTTTGAAGATGGAATTCTTGTTAAGTTTTTTCCAAACAGAGTTGACATTATGTAGATTTTTTAGACTTGCCCTTTCCTTTTTTATCAGCTATTGACACAAAAATTATCTCTTCTCTCGTCTTCTCTTTATTTGCCATACAAATTTAGGTAACTTTGTGGTTTTAAGTGCTCTTCGTGTATGATAGACTGAAGACAATAGGGAAAAGTTGTAATATATTAATATGCATAAACCATGTAACTTTTGATTGTGTCTTTGAATCGTGTTATTTTGAATGATCGTTGAAAGTAAACAAGTTTACAATGATATTGCATTTCATCAGTGGCAAAAATTTCATAAAAAACGTGATTGCAAAAGCAAACAGTGGAAATGTGCCCAGTGGCCTCCTTCACATATATCTAAAAGATATATGATTTCCCAAAAGCATAAAAAATTGCATTTCTAACAATTGATTGGTTCAATTAGACGAGAAATCCCCCTTGGCAATTCCTTACGCAGCCAATCACAATTATTCTCTGATACAAAGAATAAGCCAGAAGTTTCAAATAATGCAACTATCTTGATAATGACCCTTAGAACTATACGGGTAACAGAATCGCCATCGGGGCAGAGCGGAGCCGAGTAACTAAAACTCCAGAAAGATATTTGGGGAAGCAGTTACTCTACGACGCTCCAATTGCCCACACGACGGCATTCCTCAGAATTTCCGGTCCACAATGCAGTGTGATTTTGCAATCTTATGCCTTAACTGCATTATTTCTAATTGTTTGATGATCTGGTCTTATGCTGTTAAGTCATGTGCTGTTATGAATCCGTTCTAAATAAATACTGTATGAAATGGCAAAAACAACCCCAGTGATTGGAAGAGAAGTGGTTGCCAGCACAGAAAGCGAAATTGTGCAAGGAGCTAAATCTAAGTACGAAAAATGTAGGACGATTTTTTGGGCATTTTTCAACAGCATAAGCGTAGGAGATATCGGGGCTAGCAACGCTGCAGCCTCCCTACTCAGGCAAAATTCGGGCAGTTCTGTCTCAATGAAAAAAAATATTCGAGCAAGGTAAATACCTAGCCCTCCCCCCACCCAACCACTCCTCAACGTTTAGCATCAGTTTTGCCCATGTTCAACAGCAAGCCCGAAATCACAGAAGTCACCATCGTTTGCTAATGATCGAATTGCTTCAAAGCAGAGCAGAACACAATAGGAAAATGCTATGTTTCAAAGCAGAGTATATTGGATTCGTGCGATTACACTACCACGCTACGCAATGAAACGACTCCGGAATGATTTTCGTATCACCTTCAGAGTGTTGTGTACCGTATTGGTATGTTACCCAAATATGTTGTATCAGAGCCATCAGACTTTGAGGACTCTCAGATAGAAGCTTCTCCGCTTCTCCGCTTCTCCGCTTCTCCGCTTCTCCGCTTCTCCGCTTCTCCGCCTCTCCGCCTCTCCGCCTCTCCGCCTCTCCGCCTCTCCGCTCCTCTCTTCTATTTACGTGCTCTTAAGATTTTATGGCTTGAGGAGCTGTACACGAATCTGATCAGATAACTAATTTTTGTGTTGATTGCATCGCGTGTTAAGAGAGGGACGGGTATTTCAATTTGTCTTCAATAGGCAAATGATTAAGACTGAAAACAATGTTATATAGTTTACACAGGTATCAGCTATGGTGTGACAATATTTTAATTCCATTATTTTATTTTCTAAACAACCGTAATAAATGCCTCAAAAACATCTTTTTCATATCTTCTATTAAAACCAAACTTAAAATATTTTTCCTTTGTAAATCTAGCCACCACCTGAATGCAACAGCTTATAACACTGCACTACCTGTCTGCAGTTACACGTTACACGTAATTTTTTACCAAAGAACGAAGGTCAGTTGCTGGTATGCAGTTTCTACAATTTTCTGGCTATTTTGCTATCAAAAGTTTCTTACATGTTTCTGAAATTTCTTAGGTAATGAATTTTTTAAACTTGCTTCCAAGGAAAAGTAAATAGTTCATTCACATTTAGAGATAAACTAACAAAGTGATCAAGGAGTTTTGTTTTCCTAGAATGACTAACTCTGTTGAAATCTGTAAACAGTTTTAAGCTCATTGAACTTCATCAATGTCAAGTTGAAGTCAAAACAAATTTTTAAATGGAAACGTCTTGAGTGAGCAATTTACTGAGAATGAATGCAAATTGCATGTCAAGTGTAGTGCTGCAATATAAAGTGATGTTCAATGTCAAGACTGTTTCGAGTGTCAACTCGGAAAATTAAAACTGCAAATTATAAAAGTTTCTTAGCTTTTTTCAGTTTGGGTGGGGTTTTTTCTTAACTTTCAAAAAATTGAGCCTACTGTTTCTTATATATAACCTGTTTCTTACAAAAAAATGCGTGTACTTTCCATGCACTCAATTATGCCAATAGGGTGGTTCTGCGTAAAAGATAATTTGCTCTTGTAAATTGCGTAAGAGATTTTCCTTTAAACAAAAGGATTTCCAGGGATTTTCAGATGAAGCAATAGGATTTTCATCAAAGGTGTACGATATTTTTATAAAGTGATTTGACCTCGGTTGTGCGAAACAAAAAACAATTTCAGATGAAGGGTCCTTATAGTTGCAAAATCAAACCATGGCAACAAAATACAAAGCAAATTATGATAATTATTCAAGTTAAGCCTTTAGTTACTTTTCTTTTTCATCTTTCAAAGTTTTAATATATTCAATCTTCTCCGTTACTTTATTCTCATCAAATCAAACAGAACAGTGAGGACGAGTATTTGTTCGATTCGCAGGCTAGAGGAAGTGGCAGTTGAAGACTATTTACAGAAACACGTCAGGATTGTAATATTTCATACTTTGTTAGTTTAATTCAAGAAAGTATTTCGTGTTTCTTTCAAAATAACCTACAACTATTGTATGCTTGATAACAGAACACAGGTATACCAGATTACTAAACAGTTTGTGTCTATATTCTACAATGACCTAGGCCAATTCCTTTCTTTACTGCATTTACCCCCCCCCCCTCCTCCCTCCTCAAAAATGCTGCCTCTTGAGATACAACTGCGCAGGGTGGAGGAAGCGAGAAAATCAAAGTTATGTAAATCCATGTAATTCTTCTCCACGGTTTTTGAGTCAATTGGCCAGCAAGAGGCTTAACTTCGTTTCTCTTCATACCCTAGTCGTTTTGCAGAAGATCTAATTAAAAAGGCCCAGTAGTTTGATTACAGTGTTGCTAATTATCTTCTATTTTTATCTTCCTTTTAATAGTCACATGATACAATCAATCAAAATTTTGTAGGACTCTGGGTTCACCTTTTCTACAAAATGCAACTTTCTGCAACCTTCAGCAATCAAAAAGAGAAAATTTCAGTACAATGACCGACAGGAAATTTTGTTGCTTTTACATCGTTTTGTTGCTTACGTTTGTCTCATATATTTCTGTGTGTAGCAATTTAAATGTCAAAAAATGCCAAAATCTAACAATTTCATGCCCAAAATTGGTTCATATTACACCAGTAACTCTTTGTTGGTTTTGATTGAGTACGTAGCAATTGTTAATCTAACTGCTTCTCTCGAGTTCCGAATTCATCAAAATATCACTCCATTCCTATAAAAATCTTCAAATTGGCTTTAAGGGTCCTGGCAAACTGTGATGCATTGCGCTCTTTATCTGTCTTTGTTTCCCTGTGATTTACAGTTTACGCCATCCAGCAAATTTTGTTTCGCGTTGTAAGTTAATTTTAAGCTTAACTCAAAATGAGACGCCCAAAGAAGCTTGAAAGCAGAGTAACATTTATTTTTTTCCGTTTTTTCATTACATTTCTGGATTCAGAAGAATTTCAGGAAAATGGTCTTACCAGAAAATCAGTCAATCAACAAAAATCAATTAGCAATTGCTTTGTTCCTTGAATGATTTCTAAAAACGTTTGTAACGCCTGGTTGAGACGGCGTTTTTTCATGTGCCGTATTCAAAACTTCATGCTTTTGAAATTTGGTGCTACAGAAGAATTCTGAAACTAAGCTGGACTGAAAGAGTAACCAACAAAAAAGTGTTAGAAACAATTCAGAGAGTTTTAGTCAACAAAGAAATAAAAATAAAAATGAGATTTGCTGGCCACATTATGAGGGGATCATGCGTGTTCTTGGCAAGGCTTGTTTTGGAAGGTATGATTGACGGAAAAAGAGACAGGGGAAGACAAAGAAGAACATGGGGAGACGATGTCAAGGAATGGAGCGGGTGTGAGAGCATTGGGAGAGCTAAACGATATTCTGAGGATAGGGATAGTTGGAGGGTCATGGTAGCCAACCTTCTGATAGAAGATGGTACCTTATGATGATGACGTATTAAATTGACTCAATTTAGTACATGATTAATACGGTGTCTGAATCAATTTGGTACAAAACTTTTCATTTTATTCGAGGCAACTAACTAGTTCGACACGGTCTGTCATATTAATTCGACATAAGTACGGTTCTAATTCTTATGCCTTGTGCCGAGCTAAATGCATGAAGCATGCAAGTTGCTTAAATATTTCAATCTATTGTTTCAATCTTCAATCAATCTATTCTATTGAGAGGGATTGCAACAAAGCTTCTATTTTTGTTGAATGCGAAGACGAAATTCCCGCCATCTCCGTGTGTGATACAGGAATGGCTGCTTTTCGGAGCTCCAGCATGCCCGGGATGCAGTTGCTGAAGAACCAGCCTTCGTCGGTTGGACCCTGCGACATGACCTTGTGATGCAGGCGACCTTACATCTTATGATTACAAATCATAAGAAACAGGGATAGATAGACAGGGCCTGAAAACATATCCTCTCCCTATTGCAAGTTTTGTAGTATAGCTAGCTAAAGCTCTTCTTCCTCTCCTATTTCGGTCGTTAAATTTTTTAGCAGTACTAAATTTCAGTTTGTTCATTATCCCCATCTTGGTTGCGGTTCTCACTCAAAAATGCTTAACAACAACGATTTTCATGGTAGATCAATAACAACCAAGTAAAAACGGTTTGCATTTAATACGGGGTTTGAATCAACTGCCGTATTTCCTATTTTATTCGAATCAATTAGCTCATTAAATACGGCACATGAATAGTACGCCGTCTGAACCAGGCCTAAGAGAAAAACATACCAAGTTGTATAGTAAGGGAAACTTTGTAAAGAAAGATTTCTGATAAAGATTGGAATATGTAAGGCTTCATAAATTAATCTCATAACATGTTTTGTTTTATGTAATAATAGTCACGAAAACAATTTGATAAATGTTTTTCCAAGATTTATTGGCTTCTGGGAGATTAATAAGCTAGCTCACAGTTTTGTTCAGCAATCAACGTTGTTTGCTTCAGATTAATGTTTGATGTTTCATTGCTATAACCTATTTCACAATCTGAACATCTGCTTTGATATAGTGCAAAGGGTGAGATCCTTAATTGACGCTTTTTATATTGATTTTGCCCCCTGCAGTGAATATGGAACGTTTGTAAAAACATAGTGCAAATAAAAGAATTACGTCAAATTACACAGCGCGAAATAACATGTAATCACCACACCAATGATCGTTTCGTTGAAAGACTAGAAAAAACTACACTTATTATTTTATAAGAATATTGTTTATAAGAATATTCAGGCTCAGCATCATGCAGTTTTTAAGAATATCTTAAGTGCTCAGCCTCAGCACGCATTTTTGTCTCACTGTCAACAGCTGCCTGTTTTGCAATGTTAATTACAGAGAATCGCAGAACTGACAAATTTCGTCTTTAGGGCGAAAGCTTAATGTCTATTTGAGGGCAGGCGATGTTTCCCTGAAACTATATCAGATTTAGAAAAATCTAAAATCTTTAGGAATATATTCAGGTTCAAAACGTTTCTTAAGAATTGTAAGGCTGGACAAATATCTATAGCATGTTTTAAATATAAAAAAATAAATATGAAAAAGAGTGTAATCTGAAAAGTATAAATTTAACTATAGCTAGCCGCTAATTAAATAGAAATTACTGTTTACCGGTCTGGCAGAGCTGTACCCGCTTTTGGTGCATAGAACAGGACGGCTTGAAGTTGGTTCTTCGAGTTTCAAACTTGCAGGCACGGCACCACTGGAGGGTGCTTGGGGGCTCAAGCCCCCAACCTTTTTAGAGATAAAAATTGTTTGACCGTATTTTCTATTGTTTTTGAAAAAGTGTAAGAAATAAAATAGAATGAACTGCTTATATACTGTTTGATTTTCTTTTATCTATTTACTAACTTGTTTAGGTATATTTCTATTATTTGTCTATTTTTTGCATTAATTGACTAGATAATTTTCTGTATCATTGCAATGTCTGCATTTTGGATGCGTTAACATGGCCCACTGAAAATACCCGAGACTAAGTAGATGCGCATTTCTGTTCAGGAAGTGACATCATCTCAATCAATACAACAGCTTCTTGTTATTCGTATCGATATGCACTTTGAACCAACCAAACGTCCCCTTTTTTCTTTCCCCGACGTCTGTCACTAGAGTTTTCTTAAAAATGTGACCTTAAAAATAAATGATTTTCTTAGAACTGTCGAATGGTCTATTCAGAGCGGTATTAGGAAGCAGTTATAATGTCTTCTTATTAAGTTGTACAATTACTACTCATACCTAGGTTCCTGATCTGAAGATCCTAGAGAGGGCTGCGAAGAACGAATACTTTTCGTTCTGTGAGTTGTTATTTTCAATATAGAAAAAACATATCACTCAAAATTGTTAGCCTGACCAGCCTGCCCTCTGGCTTCGCCTCTGTAACTGCCTCCCATTTAGTTGTCTGTCTGTGTGGTTCAACCATACGACTTTAAAATCTGAATTTGGAACTGGCGACGTGGTTTATTTTTGGCACTAAGTTTTCACTTTGATCAAGAGTTTCACCAGGCTTCTGCTTTGAAGCTGTCAGTTTCGTGCTTCGTGTATGCGTGAACCTAAAATGAAGAGACAAAGCGAAGCTTCGTATACATTAAATTTCCTTACCATATAATGTCTTTCTATACCTATATGTTCCAAAAAGGCGTTTGTTTATTTTGAGCGCCATCCTTGTTAACTTTTGTTTGTTTCAACATTGAAACTTTTGTTTGCTTTAGCATTGAAACTTTTATTTGTTTTTTCTTTGAAACTTTTGATTGATTTTTCTGCTTATATGTCATTTTGCAACATTTTCATTACTCCTTTTCTCATCAAAGACAAAATTTTAGAACTGCAAAAAATTTTCTAAAGAACTGCCTTATAATTTTGTGTGTAGAACTTATTGGGAAGACAACCCTCCGTCCTGGAGTCATAATGACTTCGTTCCCTGCGCATGCTCTGTCAGTCCTGGGCGGAGAGTCGTCTCACCATACAAGAAGTGCACGTTAAAAAAACCAGAGTAGCATTGATAACAAATTCTTTTGTAGAAAGCAAAATAGTGTAAGGAAATATCAAGGAACATTATTTTCAACCAATATAGAAAAATCACACACACACACAATACTGGGTTGTGCGAAAATAAAGTATTCGACCAGTTTATTTAAACAATAAACAAGACAATTTGTTAAGAATAAACAACAGATCATAAATCCATGATGATTTTCACCATTGCTCACATTTTGAATATGCCAGGGAAAATTCTCCGAGCTGCAATAAGAATTCGATGAAAACATCGAGACTCTAATTGATAAACACACATGTGGGATGCATCTGACGAATTTAGAGAAAAAATTGGTAAATATGGAAAAGGCGAGGAAAATAGATCGGGGGGACTACTGGAAATGTGTTAAAACAATCTGCACATCATAGGTATAACTAAGAATAAGAGATATAAAAAAGGACTATGTTATGAAGCAACAAAAGAAATGAATTAAACAAGAAACAAAACCATTTTAAAGTATAACTAGCTAGCATAAAGTATTACGTCAACCAACGTAAATAAGGGCGATTTCGAAAGCCAAATTGATTCTTCCCGCTGTAGGCCACTAAGACAAGCAAAAAATTAACAATGATGGGCATAAAATTGAAACACAAAGTTCTTTACATGAGACGTTAAAGTTACAAAAGCAAATTTGGGTTATTTCAGCCGATATAAGTATTGGCTTCTATAAGAAGTAGCAATTTTCTTTTCATAGCAGTGTTTGCAACTTAAAATTTAAAATTACTGATCCTATTTTTACGAACATTCAGAAGTAACAGAAAATCTTGAAGAAGAAGAAGAAGTGACCAAAAATCTTACAAAAATGTCTCAGATGGAATAAATGCTCTATTTTGTTATGGGCTCATTCTTCAAAAGTCTGTCTTTAGAAACAAAAATATTCTTTATTACGAAATATAGAATTTCATGTTTTTTATGAAAAACAATCAATATTAGACAGGGCATCGTCAGTAACGTTTTATTCATTTGCTTTCAGATGTTCCATTGTATTCATATTTTCAGTTTTTGCAAAAGTTTGAAACGTGATTGAAATGTTTATGAAAATTTCTAGTTTATCTGTACCTTGACATGTGTGCGTATCCTGTCTTGTTCGTGCTTTGATTACGTAATCCCAATATGATAATGTAAGCTAGAAGATCGTAAAGTTCAAAACTCAACAGCAGGGATGTAGTCATAAAAGTTGTTCTTGTCATTGAAATTTGGAAATGACCAGGACTGATGTTTTCTTCCTGATTATTTGAGATACATTGACTGGTTGAGCGGAAGTTGAGTTCAGAACCTCGGTACCATTAAACGGGCCCAGGGAAACTACATTGAAATTGAGAGGGCAGTTTTTTATATTGCTCAGGGATTTAGTGGAAGCCACCACCAGTAGGCACCACCAGTAGGCGGGAGAAAAATTTTGGGATATGACATTCTAGAGGTGGTTATAAAAATTAATTATTTTCAACTTTGATAAGGAAGATCCTACGCAATATCCATTAGCATTCTTTTAATTATTATGACCCAATGCTTTTGAATTGACACATTTTCTCTCATGTTAACAAAACAGAGCAGATTTTATCAGCTACTGAAAATGTCATGCAAAACTGTCATTCAGTAGACAGAAAATATTCCTAGTTTGCAGATATAGAAAAACAATTTTGAATTAACGACATCGTCAAGAGCACCCGACATTGAAATTATCTAAAAGATAGAAATAAGAACATCGAACGTTGACAAAGATTGTCTTGTTCTTATAAGAAAGAGTGTAGTGCATCAAACTTTAAGAGTAGCCAAAACAGAGTCAAATAATTAGCAACCATTTGTTGATTCAGGCTATCAACCCCTTTTCTAAATGCAACAATAGGCAATAAAAACCAACTGTCTATACAAAGCTACAACTAAACGCACTCAGTAAGAAACCTTTCAAGAATATACTGTCTATGTATGGCAAACTTTGTGTATCAAACAATTCTTCACCGTTTTCTTTGCGATACATGGTTTCTGGCTGTATCCAAGCACAAAAAATGAGGAAAGGGGCTGAGCTCCTCCACATTTTTAAGACATGTAAACAAAGGGGCTGCGCCCCCTGAGCCCCCTAGCTACATCCCAACTTTAAAAGACCTTTCATTACAAAGTCCAATGGTGCAACTACAAAAACGATTATCCATTCGTCTAAACAAATTTTCCACGAAATCTTTCACACGATGAACGAGCAGAAAGACCGCAAAAAGAAAGTCTTTTTGCATCTAAAATTTAAATCAGGGTACATTCAGTTCGATGGACGTGAACGATTAAAACACAATAACGCCAACACAACCACAGCACCGCCACGCCATTTAAAAGGATTGCAGAACTTAAATCCGATTGAATTTGTTTAAATGCGTCTGTTTCGAAAGAATGAATAACAATACTAAAACATGGGCACTGTTGTGGTTTATCAAAATCAATGCAGTGTTCTCCGATGTTAAATGTTTTACAAAAATAACTCTTAGGCCAACATCAAATATGGATGCAAACTTTTGATGGGCAGTTCAACCCATGTCAATTTACAGCTTGGAATAGCCAGATAATTAGAAAAAGAAATTGCTAGCTTAAGAATACTTCTCGATAATTTGAGCCTCCGACGACCAGTTGATGATGAAGTGCCGTCATAAAGGGTATTACTTTATTCTTGGCGTTTTAAACATGGTCGCCATGACTTTGTTGTCATCAGCGTTGGGTACAAACAGATGGACAGAGGGCAGCATTGTAAGGCATATTGCAGTTAGTTCTCAAAACAGAACGCAAAACGAGGTTTTCCAGGCTGGTTCTAAATATTTTGGTCTGTTTCGTGGATGCGAGCGAAAGAAATACGGGCATTATTTTCAAGAGAGAACAAGATGTTTCAATGGTATGTTGATTGATTACTCTTGAGTCGATTTTTTTTTTTGTTCAAGTAAGCGTTTGTTAAGCGTTTTATTTGTGAAAAGTAGAGGGAACATAGTCAAGGACTCCCTGCACATGCTACGGGAGTCGATAGTGAAAATGAGGAATTTTGTTCATTTTGTTAGGGCAAGGAGAGAACACAACAACAACCTCTAAGCTGATTTCACGATACTTGGATTTCAGCGTAAACAACAAAAGAGGCAAAAACTCAGGAGTGCAGGGGAGATAACAAGTTTTTCTGAACACAATAATAGTAAATGGTAGTATTTATTAGAATTAATTACCATTTGATTAAAATCTAACGCTTTAGAAGATTCTCTGGTTTTTCCGAAACAAACATAGTCTATATCAACTATGGGATTGAAACGGTTGGTTGGCTCTTCTTTGCAGTCGTTGTTGTGTATTTGTTTTACATCAATTACAAATAGTTAGTCTACAACATACAAATGTACAGGTAAACTAATCTAAATCGATGGCTGAGGAAATTTAAGTTTGCTAAAACAATACGTTGGTTAAAGTAAAGTTTAAAAATTTTATAATTTTCTTCGTGGTTTATACATTATTTACAATAAAATGACAGGCATTGCAGAAGCACGTGGGACCATCCCATTGTTTTTCAAACGTTTAAACGTGTTTAGGTTGTCTGACGATTTTAGTTCATTTGGCCAACAATTCCAGATTTGTGGCAGGGTTGTAGTATTAGGGGGCTCAGAGGGGCTGAGCCTCCCTTACTAATGCCAAAATAGCTATTTCTACTTTTGCTATTGTTTTCACGGCGTTTTGTGCAAGAGCCCCCTTGTTATTTTGAGAGCAGTACATCCCTGATCTGTGGTCCTAAGAATTTGAGACTGTTGTCGCTAAAAGCAACCTGATTCGGCCGATAATGAGTTACATTGTAAGGAAGTGGTTGCAGTTTGTGGGTACGGTGCCACACAATTGAGGGGTAAAAATACGAGACTCGTCTTAATCTGTAAAGTAAAGAATCATTTTTCTAAAGGCCTATCAAAAAGAGAGGGCAGATTACACTCATCTTTTCATGCGAAAGCACTTAGTTCCTTAGTTTTTCCATTGATTTCAATGTTAAAAGTTTCTTAAAGTTTTGTTTAATACCAAATGCTGAAGAACTATTTTTTGGAGGGGAAGAGCGTAACATGACATATCATAAGGATCTCGTCTTTCTATTTTTCTATGTCAGTTATACAGAAAATGGGGGCCTAATCGTCGAAAAGGATTCTTTTACCCCACCTTTTAAAAGAACGATTCTTAGGTAGTTTCTTAATGTTGAGGGTAGTCTTAAGTTCTTAATTTTTTATCGTCTTTGAGCTTGGTTCTTACTAAAAATAAGCGTACAATAAAATCTGTTTTTAACTTGATCGTCATGATTTGCTGTTCTATTGTCAAGCATTGTCAGTTTTTTTCTATGTTCCCTGCCTGTCCCTCTTGTTATCGAATCCTTTTCCTCTAGGATTTTTATCACTGCTCAAAAAGAACTATTTCCTAGTGTGAAGTGACACTGATCAATGATAATTTGAGACTGATTCTGCTGGTCTCAAGCACTCTTCTGCCCAACAATGACCATCTATTTGTATCAAAATTATTAGTTTCATTAATACGAAGATTTTTTTCTCTTAGCTTTAGACGAGGCAAAAAGCATTGCGAGATCTGACTTGGTCTACGTCACTTTAGCATCATGCTGCCTAGCTGAAGTCATTCTGGTTGTGTCGATATACTTGTCCTTTTACAACGAACTTGTTAGATCCACGTCTACCATGCTGCAAACAAGGATGCCGCTCATTGTGTTTTCATTAATAGGTGCGTTGATTTCTCTTTGTATCATTTTAGATGCCTTTCACAAATGTTTTTGGAAATTTTATTCAAAGGTAAAGGTCAAAATCTAGTTCTCTGCTTTATATACCAAAATCAAAGTAACGGTGCTTTTCACAAAAAAACATTGTTGGGAGTGAGAAAGGCCACCAATGCAAAAACCAGTGTACAGATTCCACTTCAATCTACAATTCTGGACAAAAGTCAATGGGAAACCCTGCAGTCAATAATAGATTTTGATGAAATGAAAGTTTCCGACCGTAAGATACAGAGACATTCCCTTTCCCCCAAAAAATGTTGGTTTAAAGGCCCATTACTTACCCTAGCTGATAGAGTTACATTGATTGAATTTTACGCTTTGAAACTTTTGCTATTCAACGTTGTTTCAAGGAGGGGAGGGGGATGCTACTTAACTTATGCAAAAGTTTTGCTTTGTGTACCAAGATTTTGGGTAAGCAGCATTGTAGCTTTGACTAGAGTAATTGAAACATAAATGCTGTTCCTTGCGGAATCTGGATGCTAAATTATGCTAATTGCTTATAATTTTGGGTTGATACTTGATAGAAGAATATTACAACGATGTCGAAGACGCATGGTGTTAGTTTACAAAGAATGAAATTTTCCTTAGAATATTTTGATAAATAATTACCTTCCTAGAACCTTTAATCAAGCTTTGATCAGTGCGGATAGATTATAAATATAAGCAATGAGTAAATATGCATATTCATGTAAAATTTAACATAAGTTAGGTTATTGCGTTAAGTATGTAAAATCAGATAAACATTTCTAAAAAATGCAGAAAAATATAAGAAAAACCTACTTATGATAATACTAACATAAACTCCCCTTTAAGTCCAAGATTGCCATTAAAAAACTGTTCGTGAACCCCAGAGTCACAATAACATTAAATGTAAAAGAAAGAAGAAAATCTTTGTTCTTATCATCGACATAATTTCCCGCATCATTTTTCACAGTATCATCGGCATAATTTCACATCGACAATATTGCATTTAATTGCCTACTACTATTTATTATGTTATGATATCATTGCCATATATCATAAACAAAATTATGATTGATTATAAGAAGCGGATCGATGTCAATGGAAACCTATTGACAATTTTCAACTTTGGTGTTTCAATTTGGATTATTGATTATTTTGGGTTGTTAAAAATCTTAATGATGGTTAGCAAACAAAACAAAGATGAATTGTATCTTTAATAAAGCTACGATTTCATGGCAAAGCCTTGTTTATCAACACCCCTTACCATCTAATTTGCAACCGATCATATATTTCTTTTCAAATTGTTCTCTTGACTGGCTCTTACTTAAACAATTTGTATTTTTCACTGGAATATTCACTATTTAGGCGTTAAAACAAAGCCGTAAACTAGCTGGCTAATAAATCTCTTTTAGTTCTCCTAGATACGATTGCAGTTGGCTCGTACCTATTCCTCTACGTGCATTATTTGAGAAACATACTTCTGAGCAAAGTCGACTTGGCGGATGGCTTTTCGACGAAGGATCGCAGCGATCTTGGCTACTCTTTCTGGCTGATGGTTGCCTCATCGAGCATCAGTCTCCTGAGCCTCTTTATTCTCTTTGTGGACCTTCTCAAAAGAGGCAGAACAAAAATGTCCTTCGGTTCGAATAGAGACCAAATGGCTGCAGTGGATCTGAAGCCACGTGACGGTCCAGTAATGATGATGTACTGAGTTTCGTCCAGAAAATTGATTCCCTAAAGTGCATTGTACGTAATAGAATAAAGTATTTAAAAGAAACTTATGGTATTTAGATAAGATTATTTAGCATGTGTGGCTTGTATGTTTGAAACACTTTTTAAAGTGAATGGGATACAAGAGCCCCGATGCAAGTTGGAAAGTGGAGGAGACAAAGGTAAAATAAAGACTCACGACAAAGCATTTGACAGAGGGGTGTGGGGGGTTCAAACAAGTTACCTTTTAGTGTAGTGGAATAACGATTTTCTCGGACAAAAATAGTATAAAGCTGAAATTTGGCACATAGGTTCCATACTATGCTGGGAATAACCAGTAAAAAGCCCCATCGATTGGAAATTAGAGAATTCCTTATTTGGGGAAATCCCATAATCAGCAAGGGTTCAAATTTTGATGTCGCTAAAACCACATAGTATGTGCATCTTTTAAAAGACAATTTCATAAGTTCTAGAATAGAACGTGGCTACAAGAATTCCTGCTCGCTTCGCTCGCAGAGGACCCCATCTATTTCCCTCGTTTTATTGTTTATAACAATTTCCCCTCGTTTTAGTGTTTATATAGAAAAGTCATTCACGTTTTTTAGACATTCCTGATAATATAGAAACTAAAATGCTAAAGCGCTACAATCTTTTTAAAACTGGATTCTGAAATGCTTGTCGGGGATTTTGCTCCAAGGAGAATGGACTTAGTTTGAAGCTTTTGAATACTGTTTACTATTTTGAGATATTTGATTACAACTTTGGAAAATCAGTTTTTCCATATAGTGCTTCCTCATCTTGCACAATTCACAATATAAATGTTAGAGGAATTGTGAAGGAATGGACAGTTGTAGAATGGGGTGAGCCACAAAAGATGTTGTATCAAGCGAAATTGCCAGCAAAACTTTTCTTTCCGTTGCCTCTGCAATCTTCCAGCCCTGACTACGTCACTGCTTCTTATCGTCTGTACCTTAAAGCTAAAAATAAATTTTTAAAAATGGGCGTTTCCATATTTTACCAGTGACCTGAAGGGTATGACACCAAAATTAGTATCTAACACCCCCCAATCAATGCTTAAATCCGCCCCTTTTAATAAACTACAAAATCGATGCCACACAATGTCTACCCCACCGCCAATACGGAAAGTTAAACTATAACACACATTAATAAATTTTGTTATAAAAATTGGTTTTGCAATATTCAAATTAAGTTATGAGCCTTTGCACTTTAGAACTAACCAAGGACTGCAGGGACGATATTGTGCCGAATGTGAGTCGAAGAATTTGCCCTGCGGAGGAGAATTTGTTTGAAAAAATTTGGGAGGGCAACGGAACTAGAGAGGATGAAAAGCGAGGGAAAGAAAAGTGCGAACGTGGGAACCATTATAAACAAAATATTGCCTTACAATTCATAGCTATGAAGTGGATGGGAGGATATTGTACTTGTTTAATGGCTGTGCATCATTCGGACTATAGTTTGTTTTATACCGTGGAATTCGCTCGCATGTGAGGAAGATCTTTGATGATGGAGTTGATCGGGCCTTTTGTTTACTTTTGTAATGTCGTTGCTGTAATTCTGTTACAGAACAAATTGTTAGTTTCCGGAGATTTATGATATATTTTGTAGCAGTAATTATTTTGATTCTTGTCAGATGCCTTGACTATTGTGGCTTTAGACGAAGATGCAGGGCAGAGATGTTGATTCCTTTTTTACAAATGATCCTATTCATATGTCAAATATTTTGAAAATATCTGTGAGAAAAGGAAAAGATGGCTACGGATTCGTGCTTTCCAACCAAGCACCGTGTGTTGTGAGCAGTATTACGAAAGGAGGGCCTGCAGATATTGCTAAATTGAGAATTGGGGATGAAATCCTCGAAGTAAACAATCAAAATGTCTCCACCTCATCTCATCAGCAAGTTGTTAGACTCATCCTAAGGCGAAACTACAATTTACTGGCTCTGACAATTCGTCGACTTTCAGAAACACACACAGCATTAAAAAGTGCTGGAGACCTCCACAATGAAAAAGAGGATTTTCATAAAAGTGTGCTTGAAACTGTTCATAAAGTTGTTGGGGATCTGACATCAGGGAATCATTTCAAGGATAATGAGGACTACAGGGAGAAGAAACCTCATTATCAGAAGCGAAGATCAAAACCTCATCTACATGAACTCCTCTTTGAGGACCATGTTCCAAGGCTCCCTTTTGAATTTTCAAAAACAGAAATGTCTTTAAGGGAGCACAGATTGGCAGGTGATCACACAAAGAAGAGCCAAGATTTTAGCTCACCTTTGTCAAATGACTTTGCTCAAGAGACCCCTCTTTCAGATTATAGAGTTGTTGTTGGGTATCTGAGGACAGTTGAACTTCCTGACTCAAAAAATTTATCATTGGCAAGTCAAAATGCTCTGAGTAGTTGTAAACGGTCATTGCATGTTACATCTAAGAAAGTAACTAAGCACTTTTTAATGACCATATCAAGAAATGGAATAAAATTGAGCAGTTCACACTCAGAAAACTATGCAACATATCCACTGAAACTCATTAGCTATACTTGTTCCTGTCCAGAAGATGATAAATTATTTGGCATTGTTACAAGAAAGGAACTAAACTATGACAATTTATCATCTAGTCCTTATGAATCTAGGAACAAAGGGCAAATGTATGGAGATGTGTGCTCATGTCATATTTTTATGCTTGATCCGATGCTAAGTTCTCATTCTGCACATAAGACTGAAGCTAAGAAATTTGGATTTTCCTGTCACCAGATAACCAGAGATGGATTATGTGAAGAATTTCCTTTAAATTCATTGATCATTCTGGAGGAAATAAATTCATTATTTCAAGAGATGTCTTTTGATGATGTTTCATATGACTCACCAGATACGCTTTCCCCTGTCCAAAAGAAATCTAGCATCAATGAGGATTTTAATGGACTTGAAGGTCTTACATTAAATGAAGACTTGCCGCAATGGAGTCCTAAGTATATTGAGCATAACATGGAAATAAAGCATTTTGCAAGATCGCCATTTAGACAAAGAAAACCAATTTCAGAAAATCTTTTTGACAATCCCATGGAGCAAATTTGTGTAAAGGCAGATAGAGAGTTTCATTCAGGACCAGATTCCTTGGCATCTGTAAGTAAATGTTTTAATAACTCCTTTTTAAGTTTTTTAATAGCAACTCAAGATGAAGGGTCATACTGCATCAGGTTTGGCAATAAAAATTTCAACAGGGGAGCAGTAAACAGCTCTTCTAGTCATTTCAAGGTGAGTTATTGGAAGGTAAATAAGAATAGAAACAAAGGACAATTTATTTCAAGGAGAGCAAATTAGGAGAGCAAAAAGGGAGGTGCTTTTGTTTTGCAAATAGTGAATGTAGCATTATTGAAGGTTACATCCCTGGACCCATATCACCAGGAATTAAATGAAGAATGTGGACAGATGACAACAAGGAATGGGCAAATGTTAAATAACAAAAGTATATAGTGCTAGCTAGTGATACTCTGCTAAATGCCTCAACTTGGAAAACTAAATGCATTTGGTGTCTGGTAAATGTCCAGCTTTGGTAGTTAGATAAACCATGATTCTGATAAACTTTGAGCCAGGTATTTTGATACTGTGTTTTTTGATACAGAAATTGGGAGATGGCACAAAGTAGTGGAAATAATGATCGAATAATAACCAAAATTGACCTCAGACATAATGACCGAAAGCAAGCAGAAAATTTCTATCCAGATGTGGATTGAAAACAATGTGAACATGGAAGAGAGACTACTTTAGACAGAAAGAGTTCTTTTTTCTCTTAGACTTTTCATCTAGGTGAGAAGTTAGGGGTCAGTACTTGGTGAAAAACTAAAAGAACCAACCAACCGATCTCACTGGGGGATTGTTAATAACACAGGGGATTTGTTGAGCCAAGAATTTTTTCTATGCTTCTCTGATATTACAATATAATTTAATACAGTGCTGTCCCCATTTAAATCTTCTCATTCAGTACACTGTTATGAAGGAAATGTGCTACAGTTTGACAATTTTTGGGGGACTCCAGCCTCCGCCTGTAATAAAAATGATAAAATATTTTGATATAATATTATAAAAAATAATCAAGTTATTAAATATAATATAATATAAAATATTATAATAAATATAATATAATATAATATAATATAATATAATATAATAAATATAATATAATATTAATATAATAAATATAATATAATATTAATATAAATAATATAATATAAAATATAATATAATATAATATAATATAATATAATATAATAAAAATTAATATAATATAATATAATATATATATAATATAATATAATATAATTAATATAAATATAAATATAATATATATAAATAATATAATATAATTAATATAATATAAATCAGATATAATATAAATAATATAATATAATATATATAAATATAATATAATAATAATATAAATAATATAATATAATAATAATATATAATAAATATAATATAATAATAATATAATATAATATAATATAATAAATCAAATAATAATAATATATATATATAATATAAAATATATATATAAATAATAATGAATATAATAAATAATATAATATAATATATAAATATAATATAATATAATAAATATAATATATATAATATAATATAAATATAATTAATATAATATAAATAATATAATAATATAAAATAATATAATATAATATAATATAATATAATATAACGTTATAAAATAATGTAATATGATATAATATATTATTCAATTTATGATATATGTTATATGATATATGATATGCTTGTTCTGGAACATGTACAAAATATTCCTTGCAGTCATTTTCTTGAAGTCGTTAAAACATTAATACTTGCTATTAGTATTTAGACCCCCCAGACCTCAGGGCCCTGGGGAATAAGCCTCCCTGGCCCCCTTCTCGGTGGCGTTGCGTATCATATGGTATAATGCCATATCCAACAATATCATATCATTTCATATCTATAATTTCAAACCGTAAAGTATAATTCAACGACACTGTACAACGACATAATATTTTTTTTAAATTCAACGACACTGTACCAGGGGTGGGTGGTCTTTACAATGCGAGCAAGAATGCGAATTCAGCTAAATCTAAGAGAAAAAGAATAAAACAAAGATGAAAAATGAACAGTAAAAGGGTGACCGAACGACAACAAAACGAATTTTAAAAGTGGAATTATTCTGATTTAGTAAAGATCTACTTGAGGCTTGGTAACTTACTACTAATTAAATTGTAGTGTGGAGTTCACATCTACAGTATTTTTGGTCAATAAAACCAGCCATAAGTTCAAATGTCTTCAGGGTAAAGATTTATGGTCTCAAACTAGAGCTTAATTTCATTTGTTTCTCCAAAGGAAAGGCAGTATGTGGTGGGAGTTGTGTTGTTAGTTCGTTTTTGTGTTTTTTGTATAGCTTCTTGATGCAGCAGTGTAAATGTGGATATCAAAACATTTATCTCGTCTGCTTTGTGTGCTTAATGGGAATGCTGGTAGAAGTACGGTTGTTGTTTTAGTAGGGTCCGGCCACTTGTGACTGAAACCTCGTGAAATCTGAATGCAAGTGATATAGGAAGTCACCTGTCCCATAAAATCAAGCATCATTCCTGGCTTTGAAGCACTTTATGGGTAACATCGAGGATGCCTTGGCCGAGGTAAGGTTGCGTCATTTGCCAACGACAGGAAAACTTGGGGTATGTCTTTGAAGGTTTTGCTTTAGAGCTCGCACACAACCCAACTTGCATTTTACTTCTCCTCCCAAGGTTGGCAATATATTTTCTGATTCTCTTGGTAATCATTTTAATCGCATACTATGAGGCATTGATGCTATCAGTCTTCTATTCGTTAATACATGTTCCAATTTTCATTCAGATCGCAACAGTTCCAAATATATCGTTTACAGACGGATTCTGCTAAAAACTAGAAATCAATGTAATCTATTCAATGTCTATATGGACCTGTAAACTTTTTGAAGACATCATATCTGCTTAGCAGCCATCCTTTGGCATCAACCCTTTATCAGCAGAAAGATGAAGAATATGAACTGTGAAATTACACTTCTGTTTGGAAATTAGGCAAATAAATAAAAAATGGAAACTGGTGTTCAGTACCCAATATTGCTTGCACTAGCACCCGAATTTATGCCACACCCCCCCCAACACAATACCCTATCTTCTTAGATTTTATTAACCCTGATGGCACTATTAAAACAACTCCTAAGCACGTTGTGTTAAAATTGCTACTCATAGTTCTTCCAAAAAATTGCTACTCATAGTTCTTCCAAAAATTTATCTTGCTCATTCAAATAATCTTATTTAAAACCATAGATATACTATATTGCGTGCGGTACAATATAAAGCTATGATAACGATCAATGTAAATAAATTGTACCAGGAAAATTTTTTTAAATAAATTTTATTTAAAAAGTTTTCCTGGTACAATTTACTTACATTGATCGTTATTATTTAAAACCACACGACACACGAGTTTAGATTGAAGAAAGTTTTGACTGTTGAAAGAGATTTTCAGCGTTGGTTGATAAAGTTGTTTCCTAGAAGACAAATTCAAGTGTTAGAATGAAGTTGTTATGCAGAAAAATTTCTACCTGTTTGAAAGAGAGATTCCAGCGTTGGGTGATGGTGTTATGCAGAAAGTTTTGCCTACATAGTTTGTGAGGATTCTGGTTAATCGAAAGATATGGCACGTTTTGTTGCGGAAAATTTTAAAGTTTAGAGAGAATCATAACTCCTTGATTCCAGAAATCTACATTCAGTTTTGTTTAGAGCTTAAGCAGAATTAGATCCTTAGTTTGTAATCTTTGTATGTTAAGTCCTGATTTCTCCATGCAGAAGAATTTCGAAAACTTGAGGAAAATTTGAAGAAAAAGAATGTTTAGACGAATAAGTCAAGAACTTGGATGTTTGATACTTAGATTGGACAATTCTCTTTTATGGAGATCTTACGGATGACAAGTATTGTTTGAAAAGCTTGTAGAGTGACCAGGGTATGAGAACCCATCCGACCATGCGACCGGGTGGTCGCAGGAAATCATTCATGACTAAAGTTCTGCAGAAAATCTTTTTAAAAATATACCTTTTTGCAAGAAGCACCTTCGTTTCTTTCGTATTCGTCAGAAGTAGAAACATGAAGACAAAAGCAGCCTATTCTTTATTTGTGTCTGGTACAGGTTGAAATGGTACCGCTACCTGTGAACCCTTGAGAATGTTTTTAATAATTCTTGTTCAATAAAAGTTAACAGTTTTTGATCTGGCTTAAGAATCTTAGTTATAATTTGAAAATGCTCACAAATTATTGCTATGTCGATGCACCCAAGGCCGCTACTGTATATTGCATATCATGGTAATTTAACTGTTTAAAACAAATTTTCTACTATGCTGTTGTATGGGAAAAGGTGTCATCTTAAGATACTGCCTATATCTACATCAAAGAGTTTGTTAAAAACTTCGATGGACACAAGGACATCAATCAATAACCAATTTTGTTTGTTTTAATGCCTGCCCCCATTTCCCAAAGATTACCTCCCCCAATTTGAGCTTCATTTGTACATTTTCACCTGCATTCTATTGTTAAAATCCTTACCAGGTTATTAGTATAGCAAAGCCCCTATTCCAGATCGATTAATGATTAGTAAAATTGCTTAATTCTTTATGAATGTAGCTTATACCTTCATTTACATAAAACTGGTGACACATCATGATGGTTTTTAGAACGTGACCCTTTGTTTATATCTTCACATTCTTGCAGGGAACTTATGCATGATTTTGGTCCGGTTGCAGGAAGGATAGGTTTTTTAATGCCCTGTTGTAGACATTAAATTTGCAGAACCTTCATAGTTAGATATTCGCTAAAATTGTGAAGGAAGCTGTGTCTTAGGCCGCTGGAAAGAAAACCAATGCAGTTCAATGTTTTCATGCGGTGTATTGCATCTCGTGCTAATCGGCTGATCTCCACAGGGAATAACGCTCAAATGGACTGAGGTACAACAGCGACCGGGGGCGGCCTAGGGCTAATCACTCCTAATCCAACAACGCTGTTCAGGTCATTTAACTGAAAATCTGAATAAATTAGGTACAATTTGTATAACGAGTGCAAAAGACAACTTTTCAGGATGCCCGCGAATAGACTCCTAGCTTTTGCTATCTATTATTCTAACTTGTAATCTGCCTAATTGTCTGTCCAAAAATATTTCTCGTTTAGAGTTCAGGTTGGGGCAGATGGTGAGCAGTTTAGTTTTCGTGTCTAAAATTCTAAAACATGGGCTGCACCAGAGGGCTTCAGCCCTCCACTCTTTTGCAGAAAGTTTTCTTGAGAAACTAAAAAGAGTGAAAGAAAAGGAATAGAAGTAAAAACTAGTGCGATCCTGTAATTGCTTAATTTCCAAGGACTAAGAGGTCTATGGGGCATTTATGAAGTAATGAATTTCATTTTAAGACTGGAAGTAATGAAACGTACTAAAAGCATGCCTTAAAAATAGCAAATGTTTTAAACAATTGCAAGAAAATGACTTCTGAAATATTCTGAAATGTATTTTAAGCTTATCTAAAGAACATGGCCGCGAGGAAGCCTCTTCTTCCAGAAATACCTAGGGCCTCCGAAAATATCTCGCCGTCCCTTCCAATGTACCGCTAGCATAACGATCCCCCCATAAAATCAAAGGCATATAAAATATCGTGAGCGGATTCGTTTGGGTTTGTTCCCAAACTGGTACGGATAAGCCTTCCGTGCACACGAGAACACTTCTATACGATCTAGTCTGGGTCTGCTATCCGTATAAGACTGGTACGGATAAAGAAGCGTGCTCGTTTGGGTCTGATCCACTTGGCTCCCGTGTGACGGATAGAAAACGAGGCTATTTTTCTGGGAAGTCCTTCTGAATTTTTTTTCATGTTAAAAGGCCTCAAAAAATCGTTCTGTGATGTTCTCATATTTTGATTGAACTGTCTCCCAGTCCAGCGCATCAGCGAGCTTTTTGCTTGTTGCTAATTCTCAACAACAACGCTGTTTCATCGTTTGCTCAAATGAAATTTCTCGTTTTGCTGCCTGCTGTTTCAGTTTGTTGCAAAGTCATGGCCTTGTGAAAATTTTTTCTTGCAGTGAATAAACAAATGGCGCCAAAAATTTGTGCTCTTTGTGTAAATGCTGTTTTGTGCGCATGCCCTTGACCGGGGGTCCGCTTGGATCCGATCCCATGTGCACGCAAAATATTTTGGGCCCGTTCCCGTGTGTACGCAAACAATATTCTGGATCGGATCCAGTTTGGGAACGGCCCCAAACGCTCACTTTGAATTTCTTGGCACCACCCCTGTAAGAAAAGGTCTTCAAGGCCTTTGTATGCCACCATAGCTGCCTTCAGGTACGGTTTATTAGTCAACCTATTGGAAACGTTCGTTGGTACATGATGTTTTAGTGCCTCTTTCTTCAAAGTGCTAACCAATATCGTCTTTTCAATTTGCTGCTAACTGTTCTTAGCGCTACCTGTCAGCTGAACTGTTCTTAGTTCTGCACAGTGACTGCTGTTTTAGAATGGATGCACACTAGACAATGCATGTTGTAAAGTCATGTCAGTCTGTTCCTTCTCATTTAACTCCATCTTCTAGATCAAAGGTTGATCTAGGTGAGCAGCGAATAGTCAGTAGTCTAGAAATATTGGCGGTGTCACAGCAAACCACTGTGACAATACTTAACAATATTAAAAATCAGATCCACGGATCAGATAAAAGGATCAGAATTATAGCATACTAATGTTCCTCATAGTATAATCGTCGGATTGGTAAATGGTGGAACATTTTTGCATAACCATCTATCAACCTGCCATAGCGAAATTTGAACGTTCAAATCATGGAAGTAAAGGCCATTGATCATCGTAAGCCTTCTTTCTGGCAAATGACAAAAGCTACGTTACCGGAAACGTGAAAAATTCTCGTTCAGCAGATTTCGACATTCAAATTTTCAAATTGACGATACCACATGATACTTGATATGGAAAGGGAAGCAAAATTGAATAAATATTTCATTTCGGTTAGGCAGGTTGCTAGATGGTAATGCAAAATTCTCTTGGCACATTTTACCTATATGGTTTTGCATTTTAGTTTTCCCTGGAAAATTAAGGCATAGATATTCGTGGTTCTTTTCTTTTAATATGCACGAATTTTTAGTAGAAGAACACAATATGTGTTGGCAGTCAGTGTGCCATGTTTTCATATCAAATTTGGATGCTGTTTACATCACGTGTTTTGCTTTGAAACCTCGACTTGAAGACGAGATCCATATTTGGTGCCTAATGTACTAGCGGCCAAATGTCACTCATGCAACCGTCTTTGATAAATTCGTTCTTGTGTATGATGCAATGCTTCTATGATACTTTGCAGCTGAAGTTGTTCCGCTTTCAGTTGATGTGTGGTGATTTTGTGTTTTGCAAAAGAGAAGATAAAGCCCTGGCTTAACAAACTGAACTCTCGATTGAACAGCATCCAACATGCTTGCTTCGTGTGTTCGTTTGGCCATCACATTTATTTGCTCAGTGATTTATTATAATAATTATTATTATTATTATTATTATCTGTTTAATTAAAGTAGGCGCATCAAAATAGCTACAAAATAAAAGCTTATTCAAGCCTACTACAAAGTAAAGTTGTTTAAAAATAAAAATAATAAAAATACATACATTTCTAACATGAGAAATAATTAAGGATAAATACATATATACATCTATTACAATGTTCTTTTAGCATTTTTGTATGTGTCGAGTCCATGTTGAGTGCCCCTCAGTCCTTTTTGAATGGTGTTTGATCGTGATAGAAAAGTCACTGGGTTGTTCTGGGCCATGTTGAGCGTTCAATTTATGTTGGGTTCGAGTGGCCACCAACGTTATGCGCATGCGCCTTGTCGATTTAGCACCATACATTACCGTTTTGTATTTTGATCCCGTTGACGCCAAAATTTAACTTTAGAACCCTGCTGGAGCAACATCAAACACCATTGGACAAACATTTTCTGTGTTGTATGCTGCTCAGCCGATAGCCCAATTAACAATTCTACCTGTGGGCAGAGACCGTTAATTGGCATCAAGATGTTTCCACCTCCGCTTCTTCGGCCTAAGTGAACAGCCCTCTTATATTCTTTACTATGCTCTTGTACTAACAACCTTTGTTGAGATTCGTTCCTGATTATATTTCCTACACAAATCACCCTCGGAAACTCGTTTTTCACTTCCTCCGTGTCTGCCGTTGGGTTTCTTTTAAGACAACACTCATCTAGTATATTGTCGTATTTGGCTCTTATCTTTTCCCAGTCGCCACCATTCCAGAAGGTTTCAAGGTGTATGCAGCAGTAAAGCGTATTTCGTTCCTTTTCTGCATTTTGGAGCAACTCCGAACTTGCTCAGTATATCAGTTTCTCAGCTTCCAAATCTCTAGTATGGTGTGAACGGTCTTCCTTTCTGGCAGAGGTCTCCACAACGTGCTGCGGCGATCGCTGTTCGGGATAGGGCAAATTTATTCATATTTCATATTTGATTCTTTTAAGGGGCTGTCCTTTCAGCATATGCTGATTTTCAAGGGTCCGCCGATTAAATCATTAACTACAATACGATCTGTAAAAATAAATAGACGATCTATAAACAAAAATAAATATTTATAAAAAAAGAATTTCTGTAACCGAGACACAGGAGAACATACAACATTATCATATTATAAAGCCCTCTACGATCTTCCATGCCAACCCGTCAATTAGAGGTCTGCCCGGGTTTGTAGTTTTTGCAACCGCTTTATTTCAGTTAAACCAGCACAGCTCCAGAAAGAGCAGCAGTATCGACAAAACCTGTATAGAGAGTTTACCGAGTTTGTTTGTAGTTTATTCTCTTCCAATGTTTATTTGGTAGATAAGACTTGGCATGCTATAGAAACCCGTACACGGACCCTCAACCATTTAACATTGACCTAGGCCATTCTATTTTCATGCTTTCAAAGTGATAAAATATGTACCCCATCAACAGTTGTTTGCATAACTTTTCGCTCAGCTTTGAAGGGGCCTTACTGAATCATTGCCTTGCGTGTGAATCGGTTAGTAAGCATTCTAAGGCTTGTATTTGAACGTTTTTTGAGCCGTATCAATTCCTTTTTATGCAGCTTTCTGCCTTGGTAAATAACAGAGCAAAAAATTCGTCTATATATCTAGAATAGAGTTCTGTTGGTGATCTCCTCTACCACTATGTGGGAGTGTTATATTTCCTTTTCTATTTACAGAGCAAAAAATTATCTGTATTCTAAAAAAAAGTTCATTTTGTGATGACCTTTTCACCTCTACGTGGGTACGTAATACAATCTTTTGTAAATCACGGGACAATTCCTCTGTATATCTAGCCATATCATTTAGCAGAGAGTTTTTTTGTGATTGCTCGGCTATTTATATGTGGGTGTGTTGATATATCATTTATAAATGATAGTGTTTACCCACCAGACACATGTTTCTCAAGCCTCCATGCCGATAGAAAACTTTCAAGATAAAACAAGAGAACTAGTTCTCCTATTTATCTTGATACTTTTTATAGCTACCAAAAATCTGATAATGTTGGATATACTCGAGTCTCGGTTACAGAAATTCTTTTTTTAAGAATATTCATTTTTGGGACTCTGGCACCCAGGGTATTTTTAAGTAAATACCATCCAAAAACAAGCGCATTCGAGCATTGATTTGAACTTATTTGCTTGCTTTCAATGTCTTAAAAAACTATGCGGAACCTGTTTGGTTGATTTCCATTTGGAAACTGTCCTTCTAAGTAATTTTTTTGTCAAAAACATTGTCGCACCTTAAACTAAAGTCGAAAAAGAATCAGGCCTTGCTTGAGCAACGAGAGCGTATTTTCTAAGGGTAGATTGGATCCGGTACCGGTTCATTCATTATTTACGCGACACTTAACCTAGGCTCACGACCTGATGCCTACAACAAGCCCTGCCAATTTGCCATCTTTGAAAACAAGGGATAGCCCTCTTCTTGATTAGCCTCAGAACTGAGAGAGCTCCTCCTTAAAAAATTCCCCTACACACAGGGGCGCCGGAAGCTTTTTGAGGCGGTGGGGGCAGCAACTCAAAAAGGGCAGATTATCAATGACTAATAATAGAATTATAATAGAATCATCATCATCAACCCGTGGTCTCACGACCGTAGGGACATATAGATGCTTTCCTCACAATCCGCCTCCACTGCTTTCTGTCTCTGGATTTCTTCATAATTTCACCAACATCCAGCACTGTCCACTCTTTTCTGTTATTTATCCACTGTTTCTCTGGTCTGCCTCTTCTTCTTTTTCCTTTTACCATACAATATAACATGAAATTAAATACAATAGAATTTATATTAAACCAGAACAGAAATATGACATAACTTAATACTTTGGTTCGGATAAAGCGTTTCATTTCAAAGGTCTACAATTGTCGAAGATATTCTTGTCGTCATTCGGATCTTGCAAAGAATCCACTTTCAGCTTTCTCTGTACAAATACCGTCCATACGGTCGTTGTGTAAACATTGTTTTTTAAGCTGTTGCCTGTCAAGTTTGACCTCAACCATGACTTAACACGCTACATTGTGCTAAAGGCACGACCTGTAGTTGGAGATAAAAGTGCAAAAGAATAATACAATTGTAATAATTTGTGTAGCTCTAGCAGGCATTCTTTATCGCCCTCCTCGAAGCCACGATTAAACAAAACCTTGTTACCTTTCTTATTGTTTCTACCTTTGTTACCTTTCTTATTGGTTTAGCAACCTCTTTATTACCAATTTTTATGTATGTGGGTAGCTCTTTTAGTTCTTCTGTCAAAGTAGGCAGTTTGATGAGGTTGGATATACAGGCCAACTTGTCCTTGATGGCCCTTGATATTCTGTACGGCTTGTCAAGCAATCATGCACTTTTTTATGTTGATAATATTTCTAACATCTTCCTGGTCAATGCAGTTCTTGGCTTACTTGGCTTATCGCATCGACCACTTCATAAAATTTTGTGGGAAAAGCATTCAGTTCACCGTAATTTGACACAAAGTCTACAAGGCAATTTGGTGCTGTTCGCTTTCTCTTAGCAGCGCTCGCTTTGTCGAGACCTTTTACAACTGGTAAAAATGTGCATTTTTTTCACCTGACGGCAAAATTCTTCATCTGAGCGAACTTCATGCTTATCAATGCTGACAAGGGCTTGTTCTGCTGTCGGGGCTTAGCTCTGGAATGACTTAGAGTTATTTTCAAGCAGCTGGGCCAATTCCTGCATAGCTACAAGGAAGAACTTTTCTGAACATGATTGTGTTTTTGCTAGTAGCCTTTGATTTGCAAACAGCTCTCATATTTTCAGTGAACGCTGGCCTTTCTGAAGCTCGATGTGAATTTTGAAAGTAACAATTGCTGCTGGTTCTCTGGTGGTCCACCAAGATCCAGCAATGAAATGAATACAGTATGACTCAATTCTAAACTAAATTGTACAAAGAAACATTCTTGATATGAAAATCTGTTTATTCGCTTCAAACATGTCATAGTTTGGTTTCATAGACAAGAGCCATAAAACACTTCAAAGGATTAAAGAAGAACATAACAAGCCCCCGAATTTTCATATTTATTTGTTCAAATATGTCACAGCTCATTTTATAGTAATTTCCTTCATTTGCATATTTGCTGATGAATCCATAATAGAGGCATCCAATGATTATTTTTGTTCGTAACAGCAACATTGTTTTATTCTACTCGCATAAATACAGTGAAATTTTCACAAGGGTACAATGCTGCCCCCGCGGCCCCCACTGCCCCCCGCTGCCACCCGCTGCCCCCGTGCTTCCGGTGCCCCTGCCTGCACACCAAAGCCTTCAGCGAGTCTCATTTTGAAAGTTTTTTATTATGCCATTTTTGATAGACTGATGTGGCTTGTTTGCTTGTATCGCTTTTTGCTTGTTATTCCATGTTTTTGCCATGGTTCCCTCATTTTTTGCAAAAATAGTTATTTTTGCAGAATCTTTTGCTGTGGGTCTAATTAATTTTCCCTGCCCCCCTTTTTTCCAACTTGCATTAGACCCACTTGAGTTGCTTCAAATTTGTTATTCTTTGTACTTGGCCTTTTTATTCGAACGTAAACCCATAATTCTATATTTAACATAAAAAGAAAATTCTAAAACTAGCCCCTCCTATTACCAAATACCTATGAAGTTATTTTCGATTGTAACCTTTCATGTTATGTAGAAGAAAAACCATGCTTCTCGGGAGATGGCAGTTGCCCCTCCAACCCCAGTTACCTTTCATTGTTTGAAGGCTATGATCCTCCTCTTTATTAAATAAAGGCTGCCCCAGCTGATTTCCTTTTTTTAAATTCCGTTTGTTCATCGGTATTCATTTCTGTAACTAGATGAGGAAATTCGCTATTCTGCCCTCACAAAGCTCTGTCTTTGCACGACCTTCTTTCTATGCACACCTGGTTTCATTTAGCACAAAGGATATCTAACCGTTTTTCGTATTATCTCTAGACGCTTGATCGAATCGTTTTGTATTTTCGATTGTTAAGCTGCTCCCAATGACAATCTTCTTGTTTTCTTTCAGCCAACCATTGAAAATCCGTTTGAGGGTAAGCCTAGTTTTGTTTTTTGTTTCCTTGTCGTTGTAAATTCATTCGGTGTCATCTCGCACCACAACCAGCAGTTTTAAATGTGCAAAGCAATACAGTACCAGTGAAGGTCTCGTTCTGATCAAACACGCGACCGTAACATAAACATGTGGGTCCGTAACATTAAAAATTTGAAATATTCCACCGCTGACAGTTGTCAAAAATATCCATGATTTGATGCAGAGTGAACATTTATAAATGGCCTTCGATTTTAATAACAAGGGATTGTGGAAAGTTGGTAAGTTGAACTTTGTTTACCACAAGCTTTTTCGTGACATCGTATTATTTAAGTGTCTAGGCCATTGGTTTCTATTCTCGAAACTTTTCCTACACAACCTGCGTCTGTTTCTATTTTAACCTTGAGCGCCTGGCGCCAATTCCTTTGATATCCTGGTCCTAAGAATTACCATGTTATTAAAAGAGAGCGAAACAGTCATACTTCGGATAACTGTCACTTGTTTGGCCTACTTATCCTGCGAATTCAAAATGTTTTTGTCATTTGTTTTGCTAGTGATTTTTGCCATTTCAAATCATTTAGTTTTAGAAGATTTTCATAACCCGTTTTCTAAGTCTATGTTTGTTTTGTAAACGTCTGACATTTTTCAAAAGTTATTTCCAGCTGGTCCCTAAATTGTTGGATATTTGCTCGTGAATTCCCGATTATTTAACAAGGTCGTTTTGAATTTCGATACTGTATTATTCTCCAGAAACCCGGAAATCAATAGCGCTTATCACATGTCCCATCACAAAATGCCGGGTTGAATGCATATTTTTATCGGAAAGAATGCATTTTGGAAATAAAACAAATTATGAACGAAATATATGCAAATCGGTTATTTATTGTGAGAATAATTATCTCATTAGCGAAGAATTTGTTTTGTGACAACTGTGTGACTTTAAGGGACGCATGGCCTAAAAGGCTGGCCTGGGAAAAAAGATATAATTACCAATGCAATATGATATAGTACCAGTGCTCTAGAGAGAAATAACGCGGACAGAGATGGGCAACACCGAGGGGCGATTCACTCTTGCTGGGGATTTTCGGAAAAGGATTTCTGGGGATTTTCAGAAAAAACAATAGGATTTTCCCAAAAGCTGTACGAGATTTTCTTAGAGTGATTTGCCCCTCGGGCAACACTGCTCCCTGGCAGCAAATAGGAAAACTGATCAGGAAAAAAAAACAGGAAAGCAACTTTTGGGGGTGGGGGAAGGACTCTAGGCAAATTGGTAAACTTTTATGGTATTTTTTTCACCATTATCTTTGATATCACACTTCAGCAAAAAATGCGGGGACTACAGCCCCAGCCCCCCTTTCACCGGCTCCGACGTGCCTTGAAAGGACGCTGCATATAAGCTACAGCAAGACTGGAAGAGATGAAGGATAATGGCACAGGGGCGGCTGGGAGTAGAAAAATATTGGTATTAGCCTTCGAAATTAAGACATAAGAAGTTCCCCTCGCAAGGTCCTGAAACTATTTAACAGGGGTGGAGCTTATATGTTCTTATTTAAGAAGGTGGGCAAAATGACCTTTTCGATATGATGGTTTAAAATAGCTTTTGGCAATACCATATCTTACAAAATTATTTGAAGGCACTGGCCCCCGTTGTCTCCCCCCCAGACACTGATGAACCTGTGGTAATGTAGTTCATCCTACTAGTTTTGGGTGAAGGATCGGTCCTACGAAATACAAATGAATTATGGCTGCGGCAAATTACTCGAGCGAAATCGTGTTTTGATACAGCGGTTTGCTGCCCAGTAATGGAGCCCCAAGGTATTAGCCCATTAATTCTAATACCATGAGGCTTTTGGCCCGCGAATGAGATTCTATTACGATAAAGCGAGCGATTTACTTTAGAGTAATGCAGCAAAAAAACGTAAGATGTATCATTTGATTTGAGAAACCGAGAGAAATAATGTGAGAATGTTGCCTGTGACTCTACAATCATATAGAATCAAAGTTTTACAAAACATACAGTTCATACAAAACAACTTTTACAACTGCCTTTAGCTTAAACAAATTATTTCATGACTGTTGCTCTTTATATTCAGTGTCTAAATTTTGTCAATCAAATTATCCATCCAAAGGCATTGCTAGCAAAAGTACAGCTACATTTTGTAAATTCATAAAGTTAATTTCCAGAAATATTTTTTCTATAAGCTGAGGCCTTAGAATAGAGCTGGGGCTCTTTCCACCGTCCCTTCCACTGACAGTGGCCCTCGTAGTATTAGAAATGGAAAACTAATACCTTACTGCTGTTCACCCATTCTTCTACCATGGCTCAACAAGAGAATTCACGTCATGCAGACCACAACAGACAAAAGAAATTTCGGGGCAGTGTATTAGTTTTTGGAGGCTAATACCATGGCCAGGGCTGCTGATTACGGCATGGATTACACTTTTCAAAGATTTCAATGAGGATTAGGAAAGCTTTCATTCAACGAACAGAAAAGCAAATATAGCTTGGCTATATGAATAGAGCTGGTCGCATCGATAAAATTGTTGTGAAA